>JAENJI010000798.1:0-83025 GCA_018901935.1 Pugionium cornutum
CTATGATACATTTGTAAGGATTTACTCAATAAGCATCAATGATTAGAACAATGATCATTTTAACTGGATGATAGACTTGACATGTCCGCACTAAATCATTTGTAATTTTTGATTTAGACCTCAAAATGACATGAATCCAATGCCCACGTTAAGCTAGCTCAATTTTCTATATTTTGACAAAATTTGAGACAGAAATAGATATGACAAACGTCCAAGTAATCCAATCTATACAAAACTGCGTGATGCCATGCATTATGCTTCATTTATAAGCATTTACTCAATGAGCATCAATGATAAGAAGAATGATCATTTGAACTGGCCAATCAACCTGACATGTCTGCACTAAATCGTTAGTAACTTTTGAGTTAGATCTTAGAATGACACGAATCCAATGCACACGTTAAGCTCGCTCAATTTTCTATATTGTGACAAAATTTGAGACAGAAATAGATACGACAAAACGTCCAAGTAATCCAAACTATGCTGAACTGTGTGACACCATGCATTATGCTTCATTTATAAGCCTTTACTCAATGAGCACCAATGATCAGTTTGGAATGATCAATTCAACAGGCCGATCAACTTGACATGTCTACAATAAATCGTCTAAAAAAATTTTTATAGCTCATAATGACACGAATCCAATCCCCACGTTAAAATAGCTCAATTTTCTATATTTTGACAAAATGAGATAGAAACAGATACAAAAAGCGTATAAGTAATCCAATCTGGCCAAAACTGCGTGATGCCATGCATTATGCTTCATTTATAACCCTTTAATCAATGAGCACCAATTATCAGTTTAGAATGATCACTTTAACTGGCCGATTAATTTTACATGTCGGTACTAAATCGTCCCTAACTTTTGATTTAGAGCTTAGAATGAAATGAATCCAATATCCACGTTAAGGTAGATCAATTTTTATATTGTGATGAAATTTGAGACAAAACTAGATACGACAAAGCGTCCAAGTAATCCAATCTATCCCAGACTGCGTGATGCAATGCTCTATGCTTCATGTATAAATGTTTACTTAATGAGTATCAATGATCAGTTTAGAATGATCACCTTAACTAGCTGATCAACTTGACATGTCCGCACTAAGTTGTCCGTAACATATGATTTAGAGCTCAGATTGACACCAATCCAATGCCCACGTTAACCTAGCTCAATTTGCTAAATTATGTCAAAATTTGAGACAAAAATAGATACGACAAAGCATGCAAGTAATCCAATCTATCCCAAACCGTATGATGCCATGCATTATGATTCATTTATAAGCATTTACTCCATGAGCATCAATAATCACAAGAATGATCATTTTAATTAATTGGCCGATCTAATTGACATGTCCGCACTAAATCACCCGTAACTTTTGATTTATACCTCAGAATGACACGAATCCAATGACAACGTTAAGTTAGCTCAATTTTCTATATTGTGACAAAATTTGAGACATATATAGATGCGAAAATACGTACAAGTAATCCAATCTCTCCCGAACTACGTTATGCCATGCATTATTCTAAATTTATAAGCTTTCACTCAATCAGCATCAATGATCAGTTTAGAATGATCATTTTAACTTGCCGATCAATTTGACATATCCGCACTAGATTGTCGGTAACTTTTGATTTAGAGCTCATAATGACACGAATCCAATGCCCACGTCAAGCTAGCTCAATTTTCCACATTGTGACAAAATTTGAGATAGAAACAGATTCTAAAAAGCGTCCAAGTAATCTAATCTAGCCAAAACTGCGTGATGTCATGTATTATGCTTCATTTATAACCCTTTTCTCAATGGGCACCAATGATCAGTTTAGAATGATCACTTTAACTGGCCGATAATTTGCCATGTCCGCACTAAATCGTCTGAACTTTTGGTTTAGAGCTTAGAATGGCACGAATCCAATGCCCACGTTAAGCTAGATCAATTTGTTATATTGTGACAAAATTTGAGAAAAAACTAGATACGACAAAGCGTCCAAGTAATCCAATCCATCTCAGACGGCGTGATACCATGACTTATGCTTCATTTATAATGGTTTACTTAATGAGCACCAATTATCAGTTAAGAAAGATCATTTTAACTGGCCGATCAACTTGATAAATGCCCACTAAATCGTCCGTAACTTTTGATTTAGACCTTAGAATGACACGAATCCAATGCACACGTTAAGGTAGCTCAATTTTCTATATTGTGAGAAAATTTGAGATAGAAATAGATACGATAAAGCGTCCAAGGTCCAAACTATCCTGAACTGTGTTATGCCATGCGTTATGCTTCATTTATAACCCTTTATTTAACAAGCACCAATGATCATTTTAGAATGATCACTTTAACTGGCTGATCAACTTGACATGTCCGAACTAAGTCGTCTATAACTTTTGATTTAGAGCTCAAAATGACTTGATTCCTATGCCCACATTAAGCTAGATTAATTTTCTATATTATGATACAATTTAAGACTAAAATTGCTTTGAAAAGTCTTCCATATAATCAAATTTATCTAAAACTACATGATGTCGTGCATGCTTCATTTATAAGCTTCTACTCAGTGAGCACCAACAATCAGTTTAGAATGATCATTTTAAGTGGCCAATCAACTTGACATATCTTTACTAAATCATTCATAACTTTTGATTTATAGCTCATAATGATACGAATCCAATGCCCACGTTAAGCTAACTCAATTTTCTATATTGTGACAAAAATTGAGAAAGAAATAGATTCGAAAATGCGTCCAAGTAATCCAATCTGGCCAAAACTACATGATGTCATGCATTATACTTCATTGATAAGCCTTTACTCAATGAGCACCAATGATTAATTTAGAATGATCACTTTAACTGGTCGATCAACTTGACATGTATCCACTAAATTGTCCATAACTTTTGATTTATAACTCATAATGACACGTATCCAATCCCCATGTTAAGCTAGCTCAATTTTCTATATTTTGACAAAATTTGAAATAGAAACAGATGCAAAAAAGCGCTCAAGTAATCCAATATAGCCAAAACTGCGTGATGGCAAACATTATGCTTCATTTATTGTCCGTTACTCAATGAGCACCAATGATCAGTTTAGAATGATCATTTTAACTGGCCGATAAATTTGGCATGTCCGCACTAAATCGTTCGTAACTTTTTGTTTAGGGCGTAGAATGGACCAAATCCAATGCCCACGTTAAGCTAGCTTCATTTGCTATATTGTGACAAAATTTGAGACATATATAGATACGAAAATACGTACAAGTAATCCAATCTCTCCCGAACTACGTTATGCCATGCATTATTCTTAATTTATAAGCTTTCACTCAATCAGCATCAATGATCAGTTTAGAATGATCATTTTAACTTGCCGATCAATTTGACATATCCACACTAGAGCGTCGGTAAATTTTGATTTAGAGCTCATAATGAAACGAATCCAATGCCCATGTCAAGCTAGCTCAGTTTTCCACATTGTGACAAAAATTTGAGATAGAAACAGATTCCAAAAAGCGTCCAAGTAATCTAATCTAGCCAAAACTGAGTGATGTCATGCATTATGCTTCATTTATAAGCCTTTTCTCAATGGGCACCAATGATCAGTTTAGAATGATCACTTTAACTGGCCGATAATATGCCATGTCCGCACTAAATCGTCTGAACTTTTGGTTTAGAGCTTAGAATGACACGAATCCAATGCCCACGTTAAGCTAGATCAATTTGTTATATTGTTACAAAATTTGAGAAAAAACTAGATACGACAAAGCGTCCAAGTAATCCATCTCAAACGACGTGATACCATGACTTATGCTTCATTTATAAGCGTTTACTTAATGAGCACCAATTATTAGTTACGAAAGATCATTTTAACTGGCCGATCAACTTGATAAATGCGCGTTAAATCGTCCATAACTTTTGATTTAGACCTTAGAATGACACGAATCCAATGCACACGTTAAGGTAGCTCATTTTTCTATATTGTGACAAAATTTGAGATAGAAATAGATACGATAAAGCGTCCAAGGTCCAAAGTATCCTGAACTGTGTTATGCCATGCGTTATGCTTCATTTATAATCCTTTATTTAACACGCACCAATGATCAGTTTAGAATGATCACTTTAACTGGCTGATCAATTTGACATGTCCGCACTAAGTCGTCTATAACTTTTGATTTAGAGCTCAAAAGGACTTGATTCCTATGCCTAATCAACGTTAAGCTAGATTAATTTTCAATATTATGATAAAATTTAAGACTAAAATTGCTTTGAAAAGTCTTTCAAATAATCAAATTTATCTAAAACTACATGATGTCGTGCATTATGCTTCATTTATAAGCTTCTACTCAGTGAGCACCAATGATCAGTTTAGAATGATCATTTTAAGTGGACAATCAACTTGACATATCTTTACTAAATTATTCATAACTTTTGATTTATAGCTCATAATGATACGAATCCAATGCCCACGTTAAGCTAACTCAATTTTCTATATTGTGACAAAAATTGAGAAAGAAATAGATTCGAAAATGCATCCAAGTAATCCAATATGGCCAAAACTATGTGATGTCATGCATTATACTTCATTTATAAGCCTTTACTCAATGAGCACCAATGATTAGTTTAGAATGATCACTTTAACAGGTCGATCAACTTGCATGTATCCACTAAATCGTCCATAACTTTTGATTTATAACTCATAATGACACGAATCCAATGCCCATGTTAAGCTAGCTCAATTTTCTATATTTTGACAAAATTTGAAAAATGAAACAGATGCAAAAAGCATTCAAGTAATCCAATATAGCCAAAACTGCGTAATGGCAAACATTATGCTTCATTTATTGTCCTTTACTCAATGAGCACCAATGATCGGTTTAGAATGATCATTTTAACTGGCCGATAAATTTGGCATGTCCGCACTAAATCGTTCGTAACTTTTTGTTTAGGGCATAGAATGAACCAAATCCAATGCCCACGTTAAACTTGCTCAATTTGCTATATTGTGACAAAATCTAAAACAAAAATAGATACGACAAGGCATCCAAGTAATCAAATCTATCCCAAACTGCATGATGCTACGCATTATGATTCATTTATCTAAAACAAAAATAGATACGACAAGGCATCCAAGTAATCAAATCTCTCCCAAACTGCATGATGCTACACATTATGATTCATTTATAAGGATTTCCTCAATTAGCATCAATGATCAGATGAATGATCATTTTAACTGGCCGATCAACTTGACATGTCCGCATTAAATCGTCCGTAACTTTTGATTTAGACCTAAGAATGACACGAATCCAATCCCCATGCTTAGCTAGCTCAATTTTCTTTATTGTGACAAAATTTGAGACATAAATAAAAATGACTAACCGTCCAAGTAATCCAATCTATCCTGAACTACATGATTCCATGCATTATTTTTCATTTATAAGCTTTTAGTCAATGAGTACCAATGATCAGTTTAGAATGATTATTTTAATCTCCCAATCAACTTGACATATCTGCACTAAATCATCCGTAACTTTGATTTATAGCTCATAATGACACGAATCCAATGCCCACGTTAAACTAGGTCAATTTTCTATATAGTAGTAACAATATTTGAGACATATATAGATACGATAATGCGTCCAAGTAATCCAATCTATCCCGAACTATGTGATGCCATTTACTATTCTTCATTTAGAAGTCTTTACTCAATCAGCGCCAATGATCACTTTATAATAATCATTTTAACTTGCCGATCAGTTTGACATATCCGCATTAAATACTCCGTAACTTTTGATTTACAACTCATAATGACACGAATCGAATACCCACATTAAGCTAACTCAATTTTCTATATTGTGATACAATTTAAGACTCAACTTGCTTTGAAAAGTGCACCAAGTAATCAAATCTATCCAAAACTAGGTGATGTTATGCATTATGCTTCATTTATAAGTTTTTACTCAATGAGCACCAATGATCAGTTTGGAATGATCAATTTCACTGGCCGATGAACTTGACATGTCTACAGGAAATCGTCCATAACTTTTGTTTTATAGCTTATAATGACACGAATCCAATGCCCACGTTAAGCTAGCTCACTTTTCTATTTTGTGACAAAATTTTAGATAGAAACAGATCTGAAAAACCGTCCAAATAATCCAATCTAACAAAAACTGCGTTATGCCATGCATTATGTTTCATTTAAAAGCCTTTTCTCAATGAGCACCAATGATCAGTTTAGATTGATCACTTCAACTGGCTAAAAAATTTGACATGCCCGCACTAAATCGTCCATAAATTTTGGTTTAGGGCTTAGAATGACACGAATCAAATGCCCACGTTAAATTAGATCATTTTTTATATTGTGATAAAATTTGAGATAGAACTAGATACGACAAAGCGTCCAAGTAATCCAATCCATCTCAGACGGCGTGATTCCATGCCTTGTGCTTCATTTATAAGCGTTTACTTAATGAAAACCAATGATCAGTTAAGAAAGATCATTTTAACTGGCCGATTAACTTGACAAATCCGCACTAAATCCAATGCCCACATTAAACCAGCTCAATTTTCTATATTGTGAAAAAATTTGAGATAGAAATATTCAAGAAAAACGTCCAAGTAATCCAATCTATACAAAACTGCGTGATGCCATGCATTATGCTTCATTTATAAGCATTTACTCAATGAGCATCAATGATCAGAAGAATGATCATTTGAACTGGCCAATCAACTTGACATGTCTGCACTAAATCGTTAGTAACTTTTGAGTTAGATCTTAGAATGACACGAATCCAATGCACACGTTAAGCTCGCTCAATTTTCTATATTGTGACAAAATTTGAGACAGAATTAGATACGACAAAACGTCCAAGTAATCCAAACTATGCTGAACTGTGTGACACCATGCATTATGCTTCATTTATAAGCCTTTACTCAATGCGCACCAATGATCAGTTTAGAATTATCACTTTAACTGGCTGATCAACTTGACATCTCCGCACTAAATCATCCGTAACTTGTGATTTAGAGCTCCGAATGACACGAATCCAATGCCCACGTTAAGCTAGCTCAATTTTCTATATTGTAATAAATTTTGATATAGAAATAGATACGATAACGCGTCCAAGTAATCCAATCTATCCCGAATTGCGTGATGTCATGCATTATACTTCATTTATAAGCCTTTAGTCAATGTGCACCAATGATAAGCTAAGACTGATCATTTTAAATGGCCGATCAACTTGACATATCCGCACTAAATTATCTGTAACTTTCGATTAAGAGCTAAGAATGACACGAATCCAATTCCCACGTTAAGGCAGCTCAATTTTCTATATTGTGATAAAATTTGAGACTTAACTAGATACGACAAACCGTCCAAGCAATCCAATATATCCCAAACTTCATGATGCCATGCATTATTTTTCATTTATAATCTTTTACTCAATAATCACCAATGATCAATTTAGAATGATCATTTTAACTTTCCAAACAATTGGATATATCCGCATCAAATCGTTCATAACCTTTGATTTAGAGGTGAGAATAACAAGAATCCAATGCTCACGTTAACATAGCTCAATTTTTTATAATGTGATAAAATTTAAGACAAAAAATGGTTTGAAAAGTCCTCCAAGTAATCATATCTATCCAAAACTACGTGATTTCATGCATTATGCTTCATTTATAAGCCTTTACTCAATGAGCACCAATGATCAATTTAGAATGATCACTTTATGAGGCCGATCAACTTGACATGTCCGCAATAAATCGTTCATAGCTTTTGATTTAGAGGCCAGAATGACACGAATCCAATGCCCACGTTAAGCTAGCTCAATTTTTTATATTGTGATAAAATTTGAGACAGAACAAGATTCAACAAAGGGTCCAAATAGTCCAATCTATCCCATCCTGCGTGTTGCCATGCTTTATGCTTCATTTATAAGCGTTTAGTTAATGAGCACCAATGATCAGTTTAGAATGATCACTTCAATTGGCCGATCAACTTGACATGTCCACACGAAATCGTACGTAACTTATGATTCAGAGCTCAGAAGGACACGAATCCAATGCGCACGTTAATCTAGCTCAACTTTCTTTATTGTGACAAAATTTAAGATACAAATGGATACGATAAAGCATCCAAGTAATCCAATCTATCCCGAACTGCATGATGTCGTGCATTATACTTCATTTCTAAGCCTTTATTCAATGCGCACCAATGATAAGCTAAGAATGATCATTCTAATTGGCTGATCAACTTGACATGTTTGCACTAAATTATCTGTAACTTTTGATTTAGAGCTCATAATGACATGAATCCAATGCCCACGTTACATAAGCTCAATTTACTATATTGTGATAAAATTTACGACTAAAATTTCTTCGACAAGTCCTCCAAGTAATCAAATCTATCCAAAACTACGTGATGTCATGCATTATGATTCATTTATAGGCCTTTACTCAATGAGCACCAATGATCAGTTTGGAATGATCAATATAACTGGCCGATGAACTTGACATGTCGACACTAAATCATTCATAACGTTTGATTTAGACCTCAAAATGACACAAATCCAATGCCCACATTAAGCTAGATCAATTTTCTATATTGTTACAAAATTTGAGACAGATATAGATACGGAAAAGCATCCAAGTAATCCAATCTAACCAAAACTGTGTGATGCCATGCATTATGCTTCATTTATAAACCTTTACTCAATGAAGACCAATTATCAGTTTAGAATGATCACTTTATTTGCCGACCAAATTGACATATCCGCCCTAAATCATCTGTAACTTTTGATTTAGACCTTAGTATGACACGAATTCTATGCCCACCTTAAGCTATCTCAATTTTTTATATTGTGACAAAATATACGACAGAACTAGATACGACAAAGCGTCTAAGTAATCCAATCTATCCCACACTATGTGATGCATGCTTTATGCTTCATTTATAAGCATTTACTTAATGAGCACCAATGATCAGTTTAGAATGATCACTTTAACTAGCGGACCAACTTGACATGTCCCCTTTGAATCGTCCGTAACTTATGATTTAGAATTTAGAATGACAAAAATCCAATTTTCATGTTAAGCTAGCTCAATTTTCTCTATTGTGACAAAATTTGAGACAGGACTAGATACAACAAAGGGTCCAAATAGTCCATATCTATCCCATCCTGCGTGTTGCCATGCTTTATGCTTCATCTATAAGGATTTACTTAATGAGCACCAATGATCAGTTTAGAATGATCAGTTTAACTGGCCGATCAACTTGGCATGTCCCCTTTGAAACATCTGTCACTTTTGATTTAGAACTCAGAATGATACAAATCCAATGTTCACATTAAGGTAGCTCAACTTTCTCTATTGTGACAAAATTTAAGACAGAAATAGATACGAAAAAGCGTCCAAGTAATCCAATCTATCCAAAACTTCGTGATGTCATGCATTATGCTTGATTTATAAGCCTTTACTCAATGAGCACCAATGATCAATTTAGAATGATCAGTTTAAGAGGCCGATCAACTTGACATGTCCGCAATAAATCGTTAATAACTTTTGATTTAGAGGTCAGAATGATACGAATCTAATGCCCACGTTAAGCTAGCTCAATTTTTTATATTGTAACAAAATTTGAGACAGAACAAGATACGACAAAGGGTTCAAATAGTCCAATCTATCTCGTCATGCGTGTTGCCATGCTTTATGCTTCATTTATTAGCTTTTAGTTAATGAGCACCAATGATCAGTTTAGAATGATCACATTAACTGGCCGATCAACTTGACATGTCCGCACTAAATCGTCCGTAACTTATGATTAAGAGCTCCAAAGGATACGAATCCAATGTTCACGTTAATCTACCTCAATTTTCTATATTGTTACAAAATTTAAGATAGAAATGGATACGATAAAGCATCCAAGTGATCCAATCTATCCCGAACTGCATGTTGTCATACATTATACTTCATTTATAAGCCTTTACTCAATGCGCACCAATGATAAGCTATGAATGATCATTCTAATTGGCCGATCAACTTGACTTGTCCGCACTAAATTATCTGTAACTTTTTATTTAGAGCTCAGAATGACACGAATCTAATGCCCACGTTATGGCAACTCAATTTTCTATATTGTGATAAAATTTATGACTAAAATTTCTTTGAAACGTCCTCCAAGTAATCAAATCTATCCAAAACTACATTATATCATGCATTATGATTCATTTATAGGCCTTTTCTCAATGAGCACCAATGATCAGTTTGGAATGATCAATATAACTGGCCGATGAACTTGACATGTTTGCACTAAATCGTCTATACCTTTTGATTTAGACCTCAGAATGACACGAATCCAAAGTCCATATTAATCTAGTTCAATTTTCTATATTGTTACAAAATTTGAGACAGATATACATACGGAAAAGCATCCAAGTAATCCAATCTAGCCAAAAGTGTGTGATGCCATGCATTATGCTTCATTTTTAAACCTTTACTCAATGAGGAGCAATGATCAGTATAGAATGATCACTTTATTTACCGACCAACTTGACATGTCTGCCCTAAATCGTCCGTCACTTTTGATTTAGAGCTTAGAATGACACGAATTCAATGCGCACGTTAAGCTAGTTAATTTTTTAATTTGTGACAAAATTTAAGACATAACTAGATACGAAAAAGCCTCCAAGTAATCCAATCTATCCCACACTGTGTGATGCCATGCTTTATGCTTCATTTATAAGCATTTACTTTATGAGCACCAATGATCAGTTTAGAATGATCACTTTAACTTATCGATCAACTTGACATGTCTCCTTTGAATCGTCCGTAACTTATGATTTAGAATTTAGAACGACACGAATCCAATGTTCACGTTAAGCTAGCTCAATTTTCTCTATTGTGACAAAATTTGAGACAGAAACAGATACAACAAAGCGTCCAAGTAATCCAATCTAGCTAAAACTGCATGATGTCATGCATTATGCTTCATTTATAAATCTTTACTCAATGAGCACCAATGATCAAGTTAGAATGATCACTTTATTTGGCCGATCAACTTGACATGTCTGCTTTGAATCGTCCGTAACTTTTGATTTAAAGCTTAGAAGGACACAAATCTTGTGTCCACGTTAAGCTAGATCAATTTTTTATATTGTGACAAAATTTGAGACAGAACTAGATACGACAAAGGGTCCAAATAGTCCAATCTATCCCATCCTGCATGTTGCCATGCTTTATGCATCATTTATAAGGATTTACTTAATGAGCACCAATAATAAGTTAAGCTAGCTCATTTTTTATACTGTGACAAAATTTGAAACATATATAGATACGAAAATCCATCCAAGTAATCCAATCTAACCCGAACTGCGTGATGCCATGCATTATTCTTCATTTATAAGATTTTACTCAATCAGCATCAATGATCAGTTTAGAATGATCATTTTAACTTTCCGATCAATTTGACATATCTGCACTAAATCGTCTATAACTTTTGATTTAGAGCTCATAATAACACGAATCTAATGCCCACGTTAAGCTATCTCACTTTACTATATTGTGACAAAACTTTTATAGCTTAAGCTATCTCAATTTGCATGATACCTTTATAAGCGTTTACTTAATGAGCACCAATGATCAGTTAAGAAAGATCATTTTAAACGGCCGATCAACTTGACATGTCCGCACTAAATCGTGCGTAACTTCTGATTTAGAGCTCAGAATGACACGAATACAATACCCACGATCAGCTAGATCAATTTTCTATATTTTCATAAAACTTTAGAGTAAAATTGCTTTGAAAAGTCCTCCAAGTAATCAAATCTATCAAAAACTAACTACCTGATGTCATGCATTATGCTTAATTTATAAGCCTTTACTCAATGAGCACCAACGATCTGTTTGGAATGATCAATTTAACTGGCCGATCAATTTAACTGGCCGATCAATTTGAAATGTCTACACTAAATCGTCCACAACTTTTTTTTATAGCTCATAATGACATGAATCCAATGCCCAGGTTAGGGTAGCTCAATTTTCTATATTTTGACAAAATGAGAAAGAAACAGATACGAAAAAGCGTCTAAGTAATCCATTCTAGCCAAAACTGCGTGATGCCATGCATTATGCTTCATTTATGAGCCTTTACTCAATGAGCACTAATGATCAGTTTAGAATGATCACTTTAACTGGCCGATTAATTTGACATGTTCATACTAAATCGTCCATAACTTTTGATTTAGAGTTTAAAATGACACGAATCCAATGCCCACGTTAAGCTAGATCAATTTTTATATTGTGAAAAAATTTGAGACAAAACTAGATAAGACAAAGCATCCAAGTAATCCAATCTATCCTAGAGTGCGTGATGCAATGCTCTATGCTTCATGTATGAGTGTTTACTTAATGAGCATCAATGATCAGTTTAGAATGATCATCTTAACTGGCTGATAAACTTGACATGTCCACACTAAGACGTCCGTAACATATGATTTAGAGCTCAGAATGACATCAATCCAATGCCCACGTTAACTTAGCTCAATTTTCTATATTGTGATAAAATTTGAGACATATATAGATACGACAATGCATACAAGTAATCCAATCTCTCCCGAACTATGTTATGCGATGCATTTTTCTTCATTTACAAGCTTTCACTCAATCAGCATCAATGATAAGTTAGAATGATCATTTTAACTGGCCGATCAATTTGAAATATCCGCACTAGATCGTCGGTTACTTTTAATTTAAAGCTCATAATGACACAAATCCAATGCCCACGTTAAGCTAGCTCAATTTTCTATATTGTGATAAAATTTAAGACTAAAATTGCTTTGACAAGTCCTACAAGTAATCAAATTTATTCAAAACTACGTGATGTCATTCATTATGCTTAATTTATAAGCCTTTACTCAATGAGTACCAATGATCAGTTTGGAATGATCAATTTAACTAGTCGATCAACTTGACATGTCTGCACTAAATCGTCCATAACTTTTGGTTTATAGCCCAAATTGACACGAGTCCAATGCCAACATTAAACTAGGTTCATTTTCTATATTGTGACAAAATTTGAAATAGAAATAGATACGAAAAAGCGTCCAAGTAATCCGATCTATCTTGGACTACGTGATTGCAAGAATTATTCTTCATTGATTATCTTTTACTCAACGAATACCAATGATCAGTTTAGAATGATCATTTTAACTTGCCGATCAACTTGACATATTTGCAATAAATCATCCGTAACTTTTGATTTAGAGGTCATAATGACACGAATCCAATGCTCACATTAAGCTAGCTCAATTTTCTATATTATGATGAAATTTAAGAATAAAATTGCTTTGGCAAATCCTCCAAGTAATCAAATCTCTTCAAAACTACGTGATGTCATTCATTATGCTTCATTTATAAGCCTTTACTCAATGAGCACCAATGATCAGTTTTGAATGATCAATTTAACAGGCCGATCAACATGACATGTCTGCACTAAATCGTCTAAAACATTTTTTTATAACTCATAATGACACGAATCCAATCCCCACGTTAAGGTAGCTCAATTTTCTATATTTTGACAAAATGAGATAGAAAGAGATACGAAAAAGCGTCTAACAAATCCATTCTAGCAAAAACTGCGTGATGCCATGCATTATGCTTTATTTATAAGCCTTTACTCAATGAGCACTAATGATCAGTTTAGAATGATCACTTTAACTGGCCGATTAATTTGACATGTTCGTACTAAATTGTCCATAACTTTTGTTTTAGAGCTTAGAATGACACGAATCCAATGCCCACGTTACGCTAGATCAATTTTTATATTGTGAAAAAATTTGAGACAAAACTAGATACGACAAAGCGTCCAAGTAATCCAATCTATCCTAGAGTGCGTGATGCAATGCTCTATGCTTCATGTATAAGTGTTTACTTAATGAGCATCAATGATAAGTTTAGAATGATCACCTTAACTGGCTGATCAACTTGACATGTCCGCACTCAGTCGTCCGTAATATATGATTTAGAGCTCAGAATGACACCAATCCAATGCCCACGTTAACCTAGCTCAATTTGCTATATTGTGTCAAAATTTGAGACATCAATAGGTACGACAAAGCATCCAAGTAATCCAATCTATCAGAAACCGCATGATGCCATGCATTATGCTTCATTTATAACCATTTACTCCCGGAGCATCAAAAATCGGAAGAATAATCATTTTATTTAACTGGCCGATAACCTTGACATGTCCGCACTAAATCATCCGTAACTTTTAATTTATACCTCAGAATGACATGAATCCAATGACCACGTTAAGTTAGCTCAATTTTCTATATTGTGATAAAATTTGAGACATCTATAGATACGACAATGCGTACAAGTAATCCAATCTCTCCCGAACTATGTTATGCCATGCATTATTCTTCATTTATAAGCTTTCACTCAATCAGCATCAATGATCTGTTTAGAATGATCATTTTAAGTTGCTGATCAATTTGATATATCCGCACTAGATCGTCGGTAACTTTTAATTTTGAGCTCATTATGACACGAATCCAATACCCACATTAAGCTAGCTCAATTTTCTATATTGTGATGAAATTTAAGACTAAAATTGCTTTGACAAGTCCCCCAAGTAATCAAATTTATTCAAAACTACGTGATGTCATTCATTATGCTTAATTTATAAGCCATTACTCAATGAGTACCAATGATCAGTTTGGAATGATCAATTTAACTGGTCGATCAACTTGACATGTCTGCACTAAATCGTCCATAACTTTTGGTTTATAGCCCATATTGACACGAGTCCAATGCCCACATTAAACTAGGTTCATTTTCTATATTGTGACAAAATTTGAAATAGAAATAGATACGAAAAAGCCTCTAAGGAATCCAATCTAGCCAAAACTGCGTGATACCATGCGCTATGATACATTTGTAATGATTTACTCAATAAGCATCAATGATTAGAACAATGATCATTTTAACTGGCCGATCAACTTGACATGTCCGCACTAAATCATCTGTAACTTTTGATTTAGACCTCAGAATGAAATGAATCCAATTCCCACGTTAAGCTAGCTCAATTTTCTATATTGTGACAAAATTTGAGGCATAAATAGATATGACAAAGCGTCCAAGTAATCCAATCTATCCTGGACTACGAGATTGCATGCATTATTCTTCATTGATAAGTTTTACTCAACGAATACCAATGATCAGTTTAGAATGATCATTTTAACTTGCCGATCAACTTGACAAATTTGCAATAAATCATCCGTAACTTTTGATTTAGAGGTCATAATGACACGAATCCAATGCTCACATTAAGCTAGCTCAATTTTCTATATTATGGTGAAATTTAAGAATACAATTGCTTTGACAAGTCCTCCAAGTAATCAAATCTCTTCAAAACTACGTGTTGTCATGCATTATGCTTCATGTATAAGCCTTTACTCAATGAGCACCAATGATCAGTTTTGAATGATCAATTTAACAGGCCAATCAACTTGACATGTCTGCACTAAATCGTCTAAAACTTTTTTTTATAGCTCATAATGACACCAATCCAATCCCCACATTAAGGTAGCTAAATTTTCTATATTTTGACAAAATGAGAAAGAAACAGATACGAAAAAGCGTCTAAGTAATCCATTCTAGCCAAAACTGCTTGATGCCATGCATTATGCTTCATTTATGAGCCTTTACTCAATGAGCACCTATGATCAGTTTAGAATGATCACTTTAACTGGCCAATTAATTTGACATGTTCATACTAAATCGTCCATGACTTGATTTAGAGTTTAAAATGACACGAATCCAATGCCCACGTTAAGCTAGATCAATTTTTATATTGTGAAAAAATTTGAGACAAAACTAGATACGACAAAGCGTCCAAGTAATCCAATCTATCCTAGAGTGCGTGATGCAATGCTCTATGCTTTATGTGTAAGTGTTTACTTAATGAGCATCAATGATCAGTTTAGAATGATCATCTTAACTGGCTGATAAACTTGACATGTCCACACTAAGACGTCCGTAACATATGATTTAGAGCTCAGAATGACACCAATCCAATGCCCACGTTAACTTAGCTCAATTTTCTATATTGTGATAAAATTTAAGACTAAATTTGCTCTGAAAAGTCCCCCAAGTAATCAAATTTATTCAAAACTACGTGATGTCATTCATTATGCTTAATTTATAAGCCTTTACTCAATGAGTACCAATGATCAGTTTGGAATGATCAATTTAACTGGTCGATCAACTTGACATGTCTGCACTAAATCGTCCATAACTTTTGGTTTATAGCCCAAATTGACACGAGTCCAATGCCAACATTAAACTAGGTTCATTTTCTATATTGTGACAAAATTTGAAATAGAAATAGATACAAAAAAGCGTCTAAGGAATCCAATCTAGCCAAAACTGCGCGATACCATGCGCTATGATACATTTGTAAGGATTTACTCAATAAGCATCAATGATTAGAACAATGATCATTTTAACTGGCCGATCAACTTGACATATCCGCACTAAATCGTCTGTAACTTTTGATTTAAACCTCAGAATTACATGAATCCAATGCCCACGTTAAGCTAGCTCAATTTTCTATATTGTGACAAAATTTGAGACAGAAATAAATATTGCAAAGCGTCCAAGTAATCCGATCTATCCTGGACTACGTGATTGCATGAATTATTCTTCATTGATTAGCTTTTACTCAACGAATACCAATGATCAGTTTAGAATGATCATTTTAACTTGCCGATCAACTTGACATATTTGCAATAAATCATCCGTAACTTTTGATTTAGAGGTCATAATGACACGAATCCAATGCTCACATTAAGCTAGCTCAATTTTCTATATTATGATGAAATTTAAGAATAAAATTGCTTTGACAAATCCTCCAAGTAATCAAATCTCTTCAAAACTACGTGATGTCATTCATTATGCTTCATTTATAAGCCTTTACTCAATGAGCACCAATGATCAGTTTTGAATGATCAATTTAAAAGGCCGATCAACTTGACATGTCTGCACTAAATCTTCTAAAACATTTTTTTATAGCTCATAATGACACGAATCCATTCCCCACGTTAAGGTAGCTCAATTTTTTATATTTTGACAAAATGATATAGAAAGATATACGAAAAAGCGTCGAAGTAATCTATTCTAGCCAAAACTGTGTGATGCCACGCATTATGCTTCATTTATAAGCCTTTACTCAATGAGCATCAATGATCAGTTTAGAATGATCACTTTAACTGGCCGATTAATTTCACATGTTCGTACTAAATCGTCCATAGCTTTTGATTTAGAGCTTAGAATGACACGAATCCAATGCCCACGTTACGCTAGATCAATTTTTATATTGTGAAAAAATTTGGGACAACTAGATACGACAAAGCGTCCAAGTAATCCAATCTATCCTAGAGTGCATGATGCAATGCTCTATGCTTCATGTATAAGTGTTTACTTAATGAGCATCAATGATCAGTTTAAAATGATCACCTTAACTGGCTGATCAACTTGATATGTCCGCACTAAGACATCAGTAACATATGATTTAGAGTTCAGAATGACACCAATCCAATGCCCACGTTAACCTAGCAAAATTTTCTTTATTGTGATAAAATTTGAAACATATATAGATACGACAATGCATACAAGTAGTCCAATCTCTCCCGAACTACGTTATGCCATGCATTATTCTTCTCATATAAGCTTTCAATCAATCAGCTTCAGTGATCAGTTTAGAATGATCATTTTAACTTGCCGATCAATTTGACATATCCGCACTAGATCGTCGGTAACTTTTAATTTAGAGCTCATAATGACACGAATCAATTGCCCACGTTAAGCTAGCTCAGTTTTCTATATTGTGATCCAATTTAAGACTAAAATTGCTTTGACAAGTCCCCCAAGTAATCAAATTTATTCAAAACTGCGTGATGTCATTCATTATGCTTAATTGATAAGCCTTTACTCAATGAGTACCAATGATCAGTTTGGAATGATCAATTTAACTAGTCGATCAACTTGACATGTCTGCACTAAATCGTCCATAACTTTTGGTTTATAGCCCATATTGACACGAGTCCAATGCCCACATTAAACTAGGTTAATTTTCTATATTGTGACAAAATTTGAAATAAAAATTGATACGAAAAAGTGTCTAAGGAATCCAACCTAGCCAAAACTGTGTGATACCATGCGCTATGATACATTTGTAAGGATTTACTCAATAAGCATCAATGATTAGAACAAAAGATCATTTTAACAGGCCGATAGACTTGACATGTCCGCACTAAATCATTTGTAACTTTTGATTTAGACCTCAGAATGACATGAATCCAATGCCCACGTTAAGCTAGTTCAATTTTCTATATTTTGACAAAATTTGAGACAGAAATAGATATGACAAACGTCCAAGTAATCCAATCTATACAAAACTGCGTGATGCCATGCATTATGCTTCATTTATAAGCATTTACTCAATGAGCATCAATGATCAGAAGAATGATCATTTGAACTGGCCAATCAACTTGACATATCTGCACTAAATCATTAGTAACTTTTGAGTTAGATCTTAGAATGACACGAATCCAATGCACACGTTAAGCTCACTCAATTTTCTATATTGTGACAAAATTTGAGACAGAAATAGATACGACAAAACGTCCAAGTAATCCAAACTATGCTGAACTGTGTGACACCATGCATTATGCTTCATTTATAAGCCTTTACTCAATGAGCACCAATGATCAGTTTGGAATGATCAATTCAACAGGCCGATCAACTTGACATGTCTACAATAAATCGTCTAAAAAATTTTTTATAGCTCATAATGACACGAATCCAATCCCCACGTTAAAATAGCTCAATTTTCTATATTTTGACAAAATGAGATAGAAACAGATACAAAAAGCGTATAAGTAATCCAATCTGGCCAAAACTGCGTGATGCCATGCATTATGCTTCATTTATAAGCCTTTAATCAATGAGCACCAATTATCAGTTTAGAATGATCACTTTAACTGGCCGATTAATTTTACATGTCGGAACTAAATCGTCCCTAACTTTTGATTTAGAGCTTAGAATGAAATGAATCCAATATCCACGTTAAGGTAGATCAATTTTTATATTGTGATGAAATTTGAGACAAAACTAGATACGACAAAGCGTCCAAGTAATCCAATCTATCCTAGACTGCGTGATGCAATGCTCTATGCTTCATGTATAAGTGTTTACTTAATGAGTATCAATGATCAGTTTAGAATGATCACCTTAACTAGCTGATCAACTTGACATGTCCGCACTAAGTTGTCCGTAACATATGATTTAGAGCTCAGATTGACACCAATCCAATGCCCACGTTAACCTAGCTCAATTTGCTAAATTATGTCAAAATTTGAGACAAAAATAGATACGACAAAGCATGCAAGTAATCCAATCTATCCCAAACCTTATGATGCCATGCATTATGATTCATTTATAAGCATTTACTCCATGAGCATCAATAATCACAAGAATGATCATTTTAATTAATTGGCCGATCTAATTGACATGTCCGCACTAAATCACCCGTAACTTTTGATTTATACCTCAGAATGACACGAATCCAATGACAACGTTAAGTTAGCTCAATTTTCTATATTGTGACAAAATTTGAGACATATATAGATGCGAAAATACGTACAAGTAATCCAATCTCTCCCGAACTACGTTATGCCATGCATTATTCTAAATTTATAAGCTTTCACTCAATCAGCATCAATGATCAGTTTAGAATGATCATTTTAACTTGCCGATCAATTTGACATATCCGCACTAGATTGTCGGTAACTTTTGATTTAGAGCTCATAATGACACGAATCCAATGCCCACGTCAAGCTAGCTCAATTTTCCACATTGTGACAAAATTTGAGATAGAAACAGATTCTAAAAAGCGTCCAAGTAATCTAATCTAGCCAAAACTGCGTGATGTCATGTATTATGCTTCATTTATAACCCTTTTCTCAATGGGCACCAATGTTCAGTTTAGAATGATCACTTTAACTGGCCGATAATTTGCCATGTCCGCACTAAATCGTCTGAACTTTTGGTTTAGAGCTTAGAATGGCACGAATCCAATGCCCACGTTAAGCTAGATCAATTTGTTATATTGTGACAAAATTTGAGAAAAAACTAGATACGACAAAGCGTCCAAGTAATCCAATCCATCTCAGACGGCGTGATACCATGACTTATGCTTCATTTATAAGGGTTTACTTAATGAGCACCAATTATCAGTTAAGAAAGATCATTTTAACTGGCCGATCAACTTGATAAATGCGCACTAAATCGTCCGTAACTTTTGATTTAGACCTTAGAATGACACGAATCCAATGCACACGTTAAGGTAGCTCAATTTTCTATATTGTGAGAAAATTTGAGATAGAAATAGATACGATAAAGCGTCCAAGGTCCAAACTATCCTGAACTGTGTTATGCCATGCGTTATGCTTCATTTATAACCCTTTATTTAACAAGCACCAATGATCATTTTAGAATGATCACTTTAACTGGCTGATCAACTTGACATGTCCGAACTAAGTCGTCTATAACTTTTGATTTAGAGCTCAAAATGACTTGATTCCTATGCCCACATTAAGCTAGATTAATTTTCTATATTATGATACAATTTAAGACTAAAATTGCTTTGAAAAGTCTTCCATATAATCAAATTTATCTAAAACTACATGATGTCGTGCATGCTTCATTTATAAGCTTCTACTCAGTGAGCACCAACGATCAGTTTAGAATGATCATTTTAAGTGGCCAATCAACTTGACATATCTTTACTAAATCATTCATAACTTTTGATTTATAGCTCATAATGATACGAATCCAATGCCCACGTTAAGCTAACTCAATTTTCTATATTGTGACAAAAATTGAGAAAGAAATAGATTCGAAAATGCGTCCAAGTAATCCAATCTGGCCAAAACTACATGATGTCATGCATTATACTTCATTTATAAGCCTTTACTCAATGAGCACCAATGATTAATTTAGAATGATCACTTTAACTGGTCGATCAACTTGACATGTATCCACTAAATTGTCCATAACTTTTGATTTATAACTCATAATGACACGTATCCAATCCCCATGTTAAGCTAGCTCAATTTTCTATATTTTGACAAAATTTGAAATAGAAACAGATGCAAAAAAGCGCTCAAGTAATCCAATATAGCCAAAACTGCGTGATGGCAAACATTATGCTTCATTTATTGTCCGTTACTCAATGAGCACCAATGATCAGTTTAGAATGATCATTTTAACTGGCCGATAAATTTGGCATGTCCGCACTAAATCGTTCGTAACTTTTTGTTTAGGGCGTAGAATGGACCAAATCCAATGCCCACGTTAAGCTAGCTTCATTTGCTATATTGTGACAAAATTTGAGACATATATAGATACGAAAATACGTACAAGTAATCCAATCTCTCCCGAACTACGTTATGCCATGCATTATTCTTAATTTATAAGCTTTCACTCAATCAGCATCAATGATCAGTTTAGAATGATCATTTTAACTTGCCGATCAATTTGACATATCCACACTAGAGCGTCGGTAAATTTTGATTTAGAGCTCATAATGAAACGAATCCAATGCCCATGTCAAGCTAGCTCAGTTTTCCACATTGTGACAAAAATTTGAGATAGAAACAGATTCCAAAAAGCGTCCAAGTAATCTAATCTAGCCAAAACTGAGTGATGTCATGCATTATGCTTCATTTATAAGCCTTTTCTCAATGGGCACCAATGATCAGTTTAGAATGATCACTTTAACTGGCCGATAATATGCCATGTCCGCACTAAATCGTCTGAACTTTTGGTTTAGAGCTTAGAATGACACGAATCCAATGCCCACGTTAAGCTAGATCAATTTGTTATATTGTTACAAAATTTGAGAAAAAACTAGATACGACAAAGCGTCCAAGTAATCCATCTCAAACGACGTGATACCATGACTTATGCTTCATTTATAAGCGTTTACTTAATGAGCACCAATTATTAGTTACGAAAGATCATTTTAACTGGCCGATCAACTTGATAAATGCGCGTTAAATCGTCCATAACTTTTGATTTAGACCTTAGAATGACACGAATCCAATGCACACGTTAAGGTAGCTCATTTTTCTATATTGTGACAAAATTTGAGATAGAAATAGATACGATAAAGCGTCCAAGGTCCAAAGTATCCTGAACTGTGTTATGCCATGCGTTATGCTTCATTTATAATCCTTTATTTAACACGCACCAATGATCAGTTTAGAATGATCACTTTAACTGGCTGATCAATTTGACATGTCCGCACTAAGTCGTCTATAACTTTTGATTTAGAGCTCAAAAGGACTTGATTCCTATGCCTAATCAACGTTAAGCTAGATTAATTTTCAATATTATGATAAAATTTAAGACTAAAATTGCTTTGAAAAGTCTTCCAAATAATCAAATTTATCTAAAACTACATGATGTCGTGCATTATGCTTCATTTATAAGCTTCTACTCAGTGAGCACCAATGATCAGTTTAGAATGATCATTTTAAGTGGACAATCAACTTGACATATCTTTACTAAATTATTCATAACTTTTGATTTATAGCTCATAATGATACGAATCCAATGCCCACGTTAAGCTAACTCAATTTTCTATATTGTGGCAAAAA
Source organism: Pugionium cornutum (assembly GCA_018901935.1). NCBI lineage: Eukaryota > Viridiplantae > Streptophyta > Magnoliopsida > Brassicales > Brassicaceae > Pugionium > Pugionium cornutum. Next base: position 22,729 of record JAENJI010000798.1, read on the forward strand.
TTGAGAAAGAAATAGATTCGAAAATGCGTCCAAGTAATCCAATATGGCCAAAACTATGTGATGTCATGCATTATACTTCATTTATAAGCCTTTACTCAATGAGCACCAATGATTAGTTTAGAATGATCACTTTAACAGGTCGATCAACTTGACATGTATCCACTAAATCGTCCATAACTTTTGATTTATAACTCATAATGACACGAATCCAATGCCCATGTTAAGCTAGCTCAATTTTCTATATTTTGACAAAATTTGAAAAATGAAACAGATGCAAAAAAGCATTCAAGTAATCCAATATAGCCAAAACTGCGTAATGGCAAACATTATGCTTCATTTATTGTCCTTTACTCAATGAGCACCAATGATCGGTTTAGAATGATCATTTTAACTGGCCGATAAATTTGGCATGTCCGCACTAAATCGTTCGTAACTTTTTGTTTAGGGCATAGAATGAACCAAATCCAATGCCCACGTTAAACTTGCTCAATTTGCTATATTGTGACAAAATCTAAAACAAAAATAGATACGACAAGGCATCCAAGTAATCAAATCTATCCCAAACTGCATGATGCTACGCATTATGATTCATTTATCTAAAACAAAAATAGATACGACAAGGCATCCAAGTAATCAAATCTCTCCCAAACTGCATGATGCTACACATTATGATTCATTTATAAGGATTTCCTCAATTAGCATCAATGATCAGATGAATGATCATTTTAACTGGCCGATCAACTTGACATGTCCGCATTAAATCGTCCGTAACTTTTGATTTAGACCTAAGAATGACACGAATCCAATCCCCATGCTTAGCTAGCTCAATTTTCTTTATTGTGACAAAATTTGAGACATAAATAAAAATGACTAACCGTCCAAGTAATCCAATCTATCCTGAACTACATGATTCCATGCATTATTTTTCATTTATAAGCTTTTAGTCAATGAGTACCAATGATCAGTTTAGAATGATTATTTTAATCTCCCAATCAACTTGACATATCTGCACTAAATCATCCGTAACTTTGATTTATAGCTCATAATGACACGAATCCAATGCCCACGTTAAACTAGGTCAATTTTCTATATAGTAGTAACAAAATTTGAGACATATATAGATACGATAATGCGTCCAAGTAATCCAATCTATCCCGAACTATGTGATGCCATTTACTATTCTTCATTTAGAAGTCTTTACTCAATCAGCGCCAATGATCACTTTATAATAATCATTTTAACTTGCCGATCAGTTTGACATATCCGCATTAAATACTCCGTAACTTTTGATTTACAACTCATAATGACACGAATCGAATACCCACGTTAAGCTAACTCAATTTTCTATATTGTGATACAATTTAAGACTCAACTTGCTTTGAAAAGTGCACCAAGTAATCAAATCTATCCAAAACTAGGTGATGTTATGCATTATGCTTCATTTATAAGTTTTTACTCAATGAGCACCAATGATCAGTTTGGAATGATCAATTTCACTGGCCGATGAACTTGACATGTCTACAGGAAATCGTCCATAACTTTTGTTTTATAGCTTATAATGACACGAATCCAATGCCCACGTTAAGCTAGCTCACTTTTCTATTTTGTGACAAAATTTTAGATAGAAACAGATCTGAAAAACCGTCCAAATAATCCAATCTAACAAAAACTGCGTTATGCCATGCATTATGTTTCATTTATAAGCCTTTTCTCAATGAGCACCAATGATCAGTTTAGATTGATCACTTCAACTGGCTAAAAAATTTGACATGCCCGCACTAAATCGTCCATAAATTTTGGTTTAGGGCTTAGAATGACACGAATCAAATGCCCACGTTAAATTAGATCATTTTTTATATTGTGATAAAATTTGAGATAGAACTAGATACGACAAAGCGTCCAAGTAATCCAATCCATCTCAGACGGCGTGATTCCATGCCTTGTGCTTCATTTATAAGCGTTTACTTAATGAAAACCAATGATCAGTTAAGAAAGATCATTTTAACTGGCCGATTAACTTGACAAATCCGCACTAAATCCAATGCCCACATTAAACCAGCTCAATTTTCTATATTGTGAAAAAATTTGAGATAGAAATATTCAAGAAAAACGTCCAAGTAATCCAATCTATACAAAACTGCGTGATGCCATGCATTATGCTTCATTTATAAGCATTTACTCAATGAGCATCAATGATCAGAAGAATGATCATTTGAACTGGCCAATCAACTTGACATGTCTGCACTAAATCGTTAGTAACTTTTGAGTTAGATCTTAGAATGACACGAATCCAATGCACACGTTAAGCTCGCTCAATTTTCTATATTGTGACAAAATTTGAGACAGAATTAGATACGACAAAACGTCCAAGTAATCCAAACTATGCTGAACTGTGTGACACCATGCATTATGCTTCATTTATAAGCCTTTACTCAATGCGCACCAATGATCAGTTTAGAATTATCACTTTAACTGGCTGATCAACTTGACATCTCCGCACTAAATCATCCGTAACTTGTGATTTAGAGCTCCGAATGACACGAATCCAATGCCCACGTTAAGCTAGCTCAATTTTCTATATTGTAATAAATTTTGATATAGAAATAGATACGATAACGCGTCCAAGTAATCCAATCTATCCCGAATTGCGTGATGTCATGCATTATACTTCATTTATAAGCCTTTAGTCAATGTGCACCAATGATAAGCTAAGACTGATCATTTTAAATGGCCGATCAACTTGACATATCCGCACTAAATTATCTGTAACTTTCGATTAAGAGCTAAGAATGACACGAATCCAATTCCCACGTTAAGGCAGCTCAATTTTCTATATTGTGATAAAATTTGAGACTTAACTAGATACGACAAACCGTCCAAGCAATCCAATATATCCCAAACTTCATGATGCCATGCATTATTTTTCATTTATAATCTTTTACTCAATAATCACCAATGATCAATTTAGAATGATCATTTTAACTTTCCAAACAATTGGATATATCCGCATCAAATCGTTCATAACCTTTGATTTAGAGGTGAGAATAACAAGAATCCAATGCTCACGTTAACATAGCTCAATTTTTTATAATGTGATAAAATTTAAGACAAAAAATGGTTTGAAAAGTCCTCCAAGTAATCATATCTATCCAAAACTACGTGATTTCATGCATTATGCTTCATTTATAAGCCTTTACTCAATGAGCACCAATGATCAATTTAGAATGATCACTTTATGAGGCCGATCAACTTGACATGTCCGCAATAAATCGTTCATAGCTTTTGATTTAGAGGCCAGAATGACACGAATCCAATGCCCACGTTAAGCTAGCTCAATTTTTTATATTGTGATAAAATTTGAGACAGAACAAGATTCAACAAAGGGTCCAAATAGTCCAATCTATCCCATCCTGCGTGTTGCCATGCTTTATGCTTCATTTATAAGCGTTTAGTTAATGAGCACCAATGATCAGTTTAGAATGATCACTTCAATTGGCCGATCAACTTGACATGTCCACACGAAATCGTACGTAACTTATGATTCAGAGCTCAGAAGGACACGAATCCAATGCGCACGTTAATCTAGCTCAACTTTCTTTATTGTGACAAAATTTAAGATACAAATGGATACGATAAAGCATCCAAGTAATCCAATCTATCCCGAACTGCATGATGTCGTGCATTATACTTCATTTCTAAGCCTTTATTCAATGCGCACCAATGATAAGCTAAGAATGATCATTCTAATTGGCTGATCAACTTGACATGTTTGCACTAAATTATCTGTAACTTTTGATTTAGAGCTCATAATGACATGAATCCAATGCCCACGTTACATAAGCTCAATTTACTATATTGTGATAAAATTTACGACTAAAATTTCTTCGACAAGTCCTCCAAGTAATCAAATCTATCCAAAACTACGTGATGTCATGCATTATGATTCATTTATAGGCCTTTACTCAATGAGCACCAATGATCAGTTTGGAATGATCAATATAACTGGCCGATGAACTTGACATGTCGACACTAAATCATTCATAACGTTTGATTTAGACCTCAAAATGACACAAATCCAATGCCCACATTAAGCTAGATCAATTTTCTATATTGTTACAAAATTTGAGACAGATATAGATACGGAAAAGCATCCAAGTAATCCAATCTAACCAAAACTGTGTGATGCCATGCATTATGCTTCATTTATAAACCTTTACTCAATGAAGACCAATTATCAGTTTAGAATGATCACTTTATTTGCCGACCAAATTGACATGTCCGCCCTAAATCATCTGTAACTTTTGATTTAGACCTTAGTATGACACGAATTCTATGCCCACCTTAAGCTATCTCAATTTTTTATATTGTGACAAAATATACGACAGAACTAGATACGACAAAGCGTCTAAGTAATCCAATCTATCCCACACTATGTGATGCATGCTTTATGCTTCATTTATAAGCATTTACTTAATGAGCACCAATGATCAGTTTAGAATGATCACTTTAACTAGCGGACCAACTTGACATGTCCCCTTTGAATCGTCCGTAACTTATGATTTAGAATTTAGAATGACAAAAATCCAATTTTCACGTTAAGCTAGCTCAATTTTCTCTATTGTGACAAAATTTGAGACAGGACTAGATACAACAAAGGGTCCAAATAGTCCATATCTATCCCATCCTGCGTGTTGCCATGCTTTATGCTTCATCTATAAGGATTTACTTAATGAGCACCAATGATCAGTTTAGAATGATCAGTTTAACTGGCCGATCAACTTGGCATGTCCCCTTTGAAACATCTGTCACTTTTGATTTAGAACTCAGAATGATACAAATCCAATGTTCACATTAAGGTAGCTCAACTTTCTCTATTGTGACAAAATTTAAGACAGAAATAGATACGAAAAAGCGTCCAAGTAATCCAATCTATCCAAAACTTCGTGATGTCATGCATTATGCTTGATTTATAAGCCTTTACTCAATGAGCACCAATGATCAATTTAGAATGATCAGTTTAAGAGGCCGATCAACTTGACATGTCCGCAATAAATCGTTAATAACTTTTGATTTAGAGGTCAGAATGATACGAATCAATGCCCACGTTAAGCTAGCTCAATTTTTTATATTGTAACAAAATTTGAGACAGAACAAGATACGACAAAGGGTTCAAATAGTCCAATCTATCTCGTCATGCGTGTTGCCATGCTTTATGCTTCATTTATTAGCTTTTAGTTAATGAGCACCAATGATCAGTTTAGAATGATCACATTAACTGGCCGATCAACTTGACATGTCCGCACTAAATCGTCCGTAACTTATGATTAAGAGCTCCAAAGGATACGAATCCAATGTTCACGTTAATCTACCTCAATTTTCTATATTGTTACAAAATTTAAGATAGAAATGGATACGATAAAGCATCCAAGTGATCCAATCTATCCCGAACTGCATGTTGTCATACATTATACTTCATTTATAAGCCTTTACTCAATGCGCACCAATGATAAGCTATGAATGATCATTCTAATTGGCCGATCAACTTGACTTGTCCGCACTAAATTATCTGTAACTTTTTATTTAGAGCTCAGAATGACACGAATCTAATGCCCACGTTATGGCAACTCAATTTTCTATATTGTGATAAAATTTATGACTAAAATTTCTTTGAAACGTCCTCCAAGTAATCAAATCTATCCAAAACTACATGATATCATGCATTATGATTCATTTATAGGCCTTTTCTCAATGAGCACCAATGATCAGTTTGGAATGATCAATATAACTGGCCGATGAACTTGACATGTTTGCACTAAATCGTCTATACCTTTTGATTTAGACCTCAGAATGACACGAATCCAAAGTCCATATTAATCTAGTTCAATTTTCTATATTGTTACAAAATTTGAGACAGATATACATACGGAAAAGCATCCAAGTAATCCAATCTAGCCAAAAGTGTGTGATGCCATGCATTAAGCTTCATTTTTAAACCTTTACTCAATGAGGACCAATGATCAGTATAGAATGATCACTTTATTTGCCGACCAACTTGACATGTCTGCCCTAAATCGTCCGTCACTTTTGATTTAGAGCTTAGAATGACACGAATTCAATGCGCACGTTAAGCTAGTTCATTTTTTAATTTGTGACAAAATTTAAGACATAACTAGATACGAAAAAGCCTCCAAGTAATCCAATCTATCCCACACTGTGTGATGCCATGCTTTATGCTTCATTTATAAGCATTTACTTTATGAGCACCAATGATCAGTTTAGAATGATCACTTTAACTTATCGATCAACTTGACATGTCTCCTTTGAATCGTCCGTAACTTATGATTTAGAATTTAGAATGACACGAATCCAATGTTCACGTTAAGGTAGCTCAATTTTCTCTATTATGACAAAATGGGAGACATAAATAGATACAAAAAAGCGTCCAAGTAATCCAATCGAGCCAAAACTGGCTGATGCCATGCAATATGCTTCATTTATAAACCTTCACTCAATGAGCACCGATGATCAATTTAGAATGATCACTTTATTTGGCCGATCAACTTGACATGACTGCTTTGAATCGTCCGTGACTTTTGATTTAGAGCTTAGAAGGACAGAAATCCAATGCCCATGTTAAGCTAGATCAATTTTTATATTGTGACAAAATTTGAGACAAAACTAGATACGACAATTGGTCCAAATAGTCCATATCTAACCCATCCTGCGTGTTTCCATCCTTTATGCTTAATTTATAAGGATTTACTTAATAAGCACCAATGATTAGTTTAGAATGATCACTTTAATTGGCCAATTAACTTGACATGTCCCCTTTGAATCATCCGTAACTTTTGATTTAGAACTCAGAATGACACGGATCCAGTGTTCACGTTAATCTAGCTCAATTTTCTCTATTGTGACCAAATTTGAGACAAAAATAGATACAAAAAAGCGTCCAAGTAATCCAATCTAGCCAAAACTGCGTGATGTCATGCATTATGCTTCATTTATAAGCCTTTACTCTATGAACACCAATGATCAGTTTAGAATGATCACTTTAACTTGCCAATCGATTTGAAATTTACGCACTAAATCGTCCGTAACTATTGATTTAGAGCTGAAATGACACGAATCCAATGCCCACGTTAAGCTAGCTCAATTTTTTTATATTGTGATAAAACTTGCGACAGAACTATATACGACAAAGCATCCAAGTAATCTAAACTATCCAAGACTGTGTGATGCCATGCTTTATGCTTCATTTATAAGCGTTTACTTAATGAGAACCAATGATCAATTTAGAAAGATCACTTTAACTGGCCGATCAAGTTGACATGTCGGCTCTGAATCATCCGTAACTTATGATTTAGAGCTCAGAATTACACGAATCCAATGCTCACGTTAAGCTAGCTCAATCTTCTATATTGTGACAAAATTTAAGATAGAAATAGATACGACAAAGCATCCAAGTAATGCAATCTATCCCGAATTGCATGATGCCATGCATTATTCTTCATTTATAAGCTTTTACTCAATGAGCATCAATGATCAGTTTAGAATGATCATTTCAAGTTGCCGATCAACTTCACATATCCGCACTAAATCGTGTGTAACTTGTGATTACGAGCTTAGAATGACACGAATTCAATGCCCACATTAAGCTAGCTCAATTTTCATATTGTGATAAAATTTACGACTAAAATTGCTTCGACAAGTCTTCCAAGTAATCAAATCTATCCAAAACTACATGATGTCATGCATTATGATTCATTTATAGGCCTTTACTCAATGAGCACCAATGATCAGTTTTAGAATGATCAATATAACTGGCCGATAAACTTGAAATGTCTGCACAAAATCGTCCATAACTTTTGATTTAGACCTCAGAATGACACGAATCCAATGCCCATGTTAATCTAGCTGAATTTTCTATATTGTTACAAAATTTGAGACAAATATAGATACCGAAAAGCGTCCAAGTAATCCAATCTAGCCAAAACTGTGTGATGCCATGCATTATGCTTCATTTAATAACTTTTACTCAATAAGGACCAATGATCAATTTAGAATGATCACTTTATTTGCTTACCGACTTGACATGTCCGCCCTAAATCGTCCGTAACTTTTGATTTAGAGCTTAAAATGACATGAATCCAATGCCCACGTTAAGCTAGATCAATTTTTTATATTGTGAGAAAATTTAAGATAGAACTAGATACGACAAATCATCCAAGTAATCCAATCTATCCCACACTGTGTGATGCCATGCTTTATGCTTCATTTATAAGCATTTACTTAATGAGCACCAATGATCAGTTTAGAATGATCATTTTAACTGGCTGATCAACTTGCCATGTCCCCTTTGAATCGTCCGTAATTTTTATTTGGAATTTAGAACGACATGAATCCAATGTTCACGTTAAGCTAGCTCAATTTTCTCTATTGTGACAAAATTTGAGACAGAAACAGATACAACAAAGCGTCCAAGTAATCCAATCTAGCTAAAACTGCATGATGTCATGCATTATGCTTCATTTATAAATCTTTACTCAATGAGCACCAATGATCAAGTTAGAATGATCACTTTATTTGGCCGATCAACTTGACATGTCTGCTTTGAATCGTCCGTAACTTTTGATTTAAAGCTTAGAAGGACACAAATCTTGTGTCCACGTTAAGCTAGATCAATTTTTTATATTGTGACAAAATTTGAGACAGAACTAGATACGACAAAGGGTCCAAATAGTCCAATCTATCCCATCCTGCATGTTGCCATGCTTTATGCATCATTTATAAGGATTTACTTAATGAGCACCAATAATAAGTTAAGCTAGCTCATTTTTTATACTGTGACAAAATTTGAAACATATATAGATACGAAAATCCATCCAAGTAATCCAATCTAACCCGAACTGCGTGATGCCATGCATTATTCTTCATTTATAAGATTTTACTCAATCAGCATCAATGATCAGTTTAGAATGATCATTTTAACTTTCCGATCAATTTGACATATCTGCACTAAATCGTCTATAACTTTTGATTTAGAGCTCATAATAACACGAATCTAATGCCCACGTTAAGCTATCTCACTTTACTATATTGTGACAAAACTTTTATAGCTTAAGCTATCTCAATTTGCATGATACCTTTATAAGCGTTTACTTAATGAGCACCAATGATCAGTTAAGAAAGATCATTTAAAACGGCCGATCAACTTGACATGTCCGCACTAAATCGTGCGTAACTTCTGATTTAGAGCTCAGAATGACACGAATACAATACCCACGATCAGCTAGATCAATTTTCTATATTTTCATAAAACTTTAGAGTAAAATTGCTTTGAAAAGTCCTCCAAGTAATCAAATCTATCAAAAACTAACTACCTGATGTCATGCATTATGCTTAATTTATAAGCCTTTACTCAATGAGCACCAACGATCTGTTTGGAATGATCAATTTAACTGGCCGATCAATTTAACTGGCCGATCAATTTGACATGTCTACACTAAATCGTCCACAACTTTTTTTTATAGCTCATAATGACATGAATCCAATGCCCAGGTTAAGGTAGCTCAATTTTCTATATTTTGACAAAATGAGAAAGAAACAGATACGAAAAAGCGTCTAAGTAATCCATTCTAGCCAAAACTGCGTGATGCCATGCATTATGCTTCATTTATGAGCCTTTACTCAATGAGCACTAATGATCAGTTTAGAATGATCACTTTAACTGGCCGATTAATTTGACATGTTCATACTAAATCGTCCATAACTTTTGATTTAGAGTTTAAAATGACACGAATCCAATGCCCACGTTAAGCTAGATCAATTTTTATATTGTGAAAAAATTTGAGACAAAACTAGATAAGACAAAGCATCCAAGTAATCCAATCTATCCTAGAGTGCGTGATGCAATGCTCTATGCTTCATGTATAAGTGTTTACTTAATGAGCATCAATGATCAGTTTAGAATGATCATCTTAACTGGCTGATAAACTTGACATGTCCACACTAAGACGTCCGTAACATATGATTTAGAGCTCAGAATGACATCAATCCAATGCCCACGTTAACTTAGCTCAATTTTCTATATTGTGATAAAATTTGAGACATATATAGATACGACAATGCATACAAGTAATCCAATCTCTCCCGAACTATGTTATGCGATGCATTTTTCTTCATTTACAAGCTTTCACTCAATCAGCATCAATGATAAGTTAGAATGATCATTTTAACTGGCCGATCAATTTGAAATATCCGCACTAGATCGTCGGTTACTTTTAATTTAAAGCTCATAATGACACAAATCCAATGCCCACGTTAAGCTAGCTCAATTTTCTATATTGTGATAAAATTTAAGACTAAAATTGCTTTGACAAGTCCTACAAGTAATCAAATTTATTCAAAACTACGTGATGTCATTCATTATGCTTAATTTATAAGCCTTTACTCAATGAGTACCAATGATCAGTTTGGAATGATCAATTTAACTAGTCGATCAACTTGACATGTCTGCACTAAATCGTCCATAACTTTTGGTTTATAGCCCAAATTGACACGAGTCCAATGCCAACATTAAACTAGGTTCATTTTCTATATTGTGACAAAATTTGAAATAGAAATAGATACGAAAAAGCGTCCAAGTAATCCGATCTATCTTGGACTACGTGATTGCAAGAATTATTCTTCATTGATTATCTTTTACTCAACGAATACCAATGATCAGTTTAGAATGATCATTTTAACTTGCCGATCAACTTGACATATTTGCAATAAATCATCCGTAACTTTTGATTTAGAGGTCATAATGACACGAATCCAATGCTCACATTAAGCTAGCTCAATTTTCTATATTATGATGAAATTTAAGAATAAAATTGCTTTGGCAAATCCTCCAAGTAATCAAATCTCTTCAAAACTACGTGATGTCATTCATTATGCTTCATTTATAAGCCTTTACTCAATGAGCACCAATGATCAGTTTTGAATGATTAATTTAACAGGCCGATCAACATGACATGTCTGCACTAAATCGTCTAAAACATTTTTTTATAACTCATAATGACACGAATCCAATCCCCACGTTAAGGTAGCTCAATTTTCTATATTTTGACAAAATGAGATAGAAAGAGATACGAAAAAGCGTCTAACAAATCCATTCTAGCAAAAACTGCGTGATGCCATGCATTATGCTTTATTTATAAGCCTTTACTCAATGAGCACTAATGATCAGTTTAGAATGATCACTTTAACTGGCCGATTAATTTGACATGTTCGTACTAAATTGTCCATAACTTTTGTTTTAGAGCTTAGAATGACACGAATCCAATGCCCACGTTACGCTAGATCAATTTTTATATTGTGAAAAAATTTGAGACAAAACTAGATACGACAAAGCGTCCAAGTAATCCAATCTATCCTAGAGTGCGTGATGCAATGCTCTATGCTTCATGTATAAGTGTTTACTTAATGAGCATCAATGATAAGTTTAGAATGATCACCTTAACTGGCTGATCAACTTGACATGTCCGCACTCAGTCGTCCGTAATATATGATTTAGAGCTCAGAATGACACCAATCCAATGCCCACGTTAACCTAGCTCAATTTGCTATATTGTGTCAAAATTTGAGACATCAATAGGTACGACAAAGCATCCAAGTAATTCAATCTATCAGAAACCGCATGATGCCATGCATTATGCTTCATTTATAACCATTTACTCCAGGAGCATCAAAAATCGGAAGAATAATCATTTTATTTAACTGGCCGATAACCTTGACATGTCCGCACTAAATCATCCGTAACTTTTAATTTATACCTCAGAATGACATGAATCCAATGACCACGTTAAGTTAGCTCAATTTTCTATATTGTGATAAAATTTGAGACATCTATAGATACGACAATGCGTACAAGTAATCCAATCTCTCCCGAACTATGTTATGCCATGCATTATTCTTCATTTATAAGCTTTCACTCAATCAGCATCAATGATCTGTTTAGAATGATCATTTTAAGTTGCTGATCAATTTGATATATCCGCACTAGATCGTCGGTAACTTTTAATTTTGAGCTCATAATGACACGAATCCAATACCCACATTAAGCTAGCTCAATTTTCTATATTGTGATGAAATTTAAGACTAAAATTGCTTTGACAAGTCCCCCAAGTAATCAAATTTATTCAAAACTACGTGATGTCATTCATTATGCTTAATTTATAAGCCATTACTCAATGAGTACCAATGATCAGTTTGGAATGATCAATTTAACTGGTCGATCAACTTGACATGTCTGCACTAAATCGTCCATAACTTTTGGTTTATAGCCCATATTGACACGAGTCCAATGCCCACATTAAACTAGGTTCATTTTCTATATTGTGACAAAATTTGAAATAGAAATAGATACGAAAAAGCCTCTAAGGAATCCAATCTAGCCAAAACTGTGTGATACCTTGCGCTATGATACATTTGTAATGATTTACTCAATAAGCATCAATGATTAGAACAATGATCATTTTAACTGGCCGATCAACTTGACATGTCTGCTTTGAATCGTCCGTAACTTTTGATTTAAAGCTTAGAAGGACACAAATCTTGTGTCCACGTTAAGCTAGATCAATTTTTTATATTGTGACAAAATTTGAGACAGAACTAGATACGACAAAGGGTCCAAATAGTCCAATCTATCCCATCATGCATGTTGCCATGCTTTATGCATCATTTATAAGGATTTACTTAATGAGCACCAATAATAAGTTAAGCTAGCTCATTTTTTATACTGTGACAAAATTTGAAACATATATAGATACGAAAATCCATCCAAGTAATCCAATCTATCCCGAACTGCGTGATGCCATGCATTATTCTTCATTTATAAGATTTTACTCAATCAGCATCAATGATCAGTTTAGAATGATCATTTTAACTTTCCGATCAATTTGACATATCTGCACTAAATCGTCTATAACTTTTGATTTAGAGCTCATAATAACACGAATCTAATGCCCACGTTAAGCTATCTCACTTTACTATATTGTGACAAAACTTTTATAGCTTAAGCTATCTCAATTTGCATGATACCTTTATAAGCGTTTACTTAATGAGCACCAATGATCAGTTAAGAAAGATCATTTTAAACGGCCGATCAACTTGACATGTCCGCACTAAATCGTGCGTAACTTCTGATTTAGAGCTCAGAATGACACGAATACAATACCCACGATCAGCTAGATCAATTTTCTATATTTTCATAAAACTTTAGAGTAAAATTGCTTTGAAAAGTCCTCCAAGTAATCAAATCTATCAAAAACTAACTACCTGATGTCATGCATTATGCTTAATTTATAAGCCTTTACTCAATGAGCACCAACGATCTGTTTGGAATGATCAATTTAACTGGCCGATCAATTTAACTGGCCGATCAATTTGACATGTCTACACTAAATCGTCCACAACTTTTTTTTATAGCTCATAATGACATGAATCCAATGCCCAGGTTAAGGTAGCTCAATTTTCTATATTTTGACAAAATGAGAAAGAAACAGATACGAAAAAGCGTCTAAGTAATCCATTCTAGCCAAAACTGCGTGATGCCATGCATTATGCTTCATTTATGAGCCTTTACTCAATGAGCACTAATGATCAGTTTAGAATGATCACTTTAACTGGCCGATTAATTTGACATGTTCATACTAAATCGTCCATAACTTTTGATTTAGGGTTTAAAATGACACGAATCCAATGCCCACGTTAAGCTAGATCAATTTTTATATTGTGAAAAAATTTGAGACAAAACTAGATAAGACAAAGCATCCAAGTAATCCAATCTATCCTAGAGTGCGTGATGCAATGCTCTATGCTTCATGTATGAGTGTTTACTTAATGAGCATCAATGATCAGTTTAGAATGATCATCTTAACTGGCTGATAAACTTGACATGTCCACACTAAGACGTCCGTAACATATGATTTAGAGCTCAGAATGACATCAATCCAATGCCCACGTTAACTTAGCTCAATTTTCTATATTGTGATAAAATTTGAGACATATATAGATACGACAATGCATACAAGTAATCCAATCTCTCCCGAACTATGTTATGCGATGCATTTTTCTTCATTTACAAGCTTTCACTCAATCAGCATCAATGATAAGTTAGAAAGATCATTTTAACTGGCCGATCAATTTGAAATATCCGCACTAGATCGTCGGTTACTTTTAATTTAAAGCTCATAATGACACAAATCCAATGCCCACGTTAAGCTAGCTCAATTTTCTATATTGTGATAAAATTTAAGACTAAAATTGCTTTGACAAGTCCTACAAGTAATCAAATTTATTCAAAACTACGTGATGTCATTCATTATGCTTAATTTATAAGCCTTTACTCAATGAGTACCAATGATCAGTTTGGAATGATCAATTTAACTAGTCGATCAACTTGACATGTCTGCACTAAATCGTCCATAACTTTTGGTTTATAGCCCAAATTGACACGAGTCCAATGCCAACATTAAACTAGGTTCATTTTCTATATTGTGACAAAATTTGAAATAGAAATAGATACGAAAAAGCGTCCAAGTAATCCGATCTATCTTGGACTACGTGATTGCAAGAATTATTCTTCATTGATTATCTTTTACTCAACGAATACCAATGATCAGTTTAGAATGATCATTTTAACTTGCCGATCAACTTGACATATTTGCAATAAATCATCCGTAACTTTTGATTTAGAGGTCATAATGACACAAATCCAATGCTCACATTAAGCTAGCTCAATTTTCTATATTATGATGAAATTTAAGAATAAAATTGCTTTGGCAAATCCTCCAAGTAATCAAATCTCTTCAAAACTACGTGATGTCATTCATTATGCTTCATTTATAAGCCTTTACTCAATGAGCACCAATGATCAGTTTTGAATGATTAATTTAACAGGCCGATCAACATGACATGTCTGCACTAAATCGTCTAAAACATTTTTTTATAACTCATAATGACACGAATCCAATCCCCACGTTAAGGTAGCTCAATTTTCTATATTTTGACAAAATGAGATAGAAAGAGATACGAAAAAGCGTCTAAGAAATCCATTCTAGCAAAAACTGCGTGATGCCATGCATTATGCTTTATTTATAAGCCCTTACTCAATGAGCACTAATGATCAGTTTAGAATGATCACTTTAACTGGCCGATTAATTTGACATGTTCGTACTAAATTGTCCATAACTTTTGTTTTAGAGCTTAGAATGACACGAATCCAATGCCCACGTTACGCTAGATCAATTTTTATATTGTGAAAAATTTTGAGACAAAACTAGATACGACAAAGCGTCCAAGTAATCCAATCTATCCTAGAGTGCGTGATGCAATGCTCTATGCTTCATGTATAAGTGTTTACTTAATGAGCATCAATGATAAGTTTAGAATGATCACCTTAACTGGCTGATCAACTTGACATGTCCGCACTCAGTCGTCCGTAATATATGATTTAGAGCTCAGAATGACACCAATCCAATGCCCACGTTAACCTAGCTCAATTTGCTATATTGTGTCAAAATTTGAGACATCAATAGGTACGACAAAGCATCCAAGTAATCCAATCTATCAGAAACCGCATGATGCCATGCATTATGCTTCATTTATAACCATTTACTCCAGGAGCATCAAAAATCGGAAGAATAATCATTTTATTTAACTGGCCGATAACCTTGACATGTCCGCACTAAATCATCCGTAACTTTTAATTTATACCTCAGAATGACATGAATCCAATGACCACGTTAAGTTAGCTCAATTTTCTATATTGTGATAAAATTTGAGACATCTATAGATACGACAATGCGTACAAGTAATCCAATCTCTCCCGAACTATGTTATGCCATGCATTATTCTTCATTTATAAGCTTTCACTCAATCAGCATCAATGATCTGTTTAGAATGATCATTCTAAGTTGCTGATCAATTTGATATATCCGCACTAGATCGTCGGTAACTTTTAATTTTGAGCTCATAATGACACGAATCCAATACCCACATTAAGCTAGCTCAATTTTCTATATTGTGATGAAATTTAAGACTAAAATTGCTTTGACAAGTCCCCCAAGTAATCAAATTTATTCAAAACTACGTGATGTCATTCATTATGCTTAATTTATAAGCCATTACTCAATGAGTACCAATGATCAGTTTGGAATGATCAATTTAACTGGTCGATCAACTTGACATGTCTGCACTAAATCGTCCATAACTTTTGGTTTATAGCCCATATTGACACGAGTCCAATGCCCACATTAAACTAGGTTCATTTTCTATATTGTGACAAAATTTGAAATAGAAATAGATACGAAAAAGCCTCTAAGGAATCCAATCTAGCCAAAACTGTGTGATACCTTGCGCTATGATACATTTGTAATGATTTACTCAATAAGCATCAATGATTAGAACAATGATCATTTTAACTGGCCGATCAACTTGACATGTCTGCTTTGAATCGTCCGTAACTTTTGATTTAAAGCTTAGAAGGACACAAATCTTGTGTCCACGTTAAGCTAGATCAATTTTTTATATTGTGACAAAATTTGAGACAGAACTAGATACGACAAAGGGTCCAAATAGTCCAATCTATCCCATCATGCATGTTGCCATGCTTTATGCATCATTTATAAGGATTTACTTAATGAGCACCAATAATAAGTTAAGCTAGCTCATTTTTTATACTGTGACAAAATTTGAAACATATATAGATACGAAAATCCATCCAAGTAATCCAATCTATCCCGAACTGCGTGATGCCATGCATTATTCTTCATTTATAAGATTTTACTCAATCAGCATCAATGATCAGTTTAGAATGATCATTTTAACTTTCCGATCAATTTGACATATCTGCACTAAATCGTCTATAACTTTTGATTTAGAGCTCATAATAACACGAATCTAATGCCCACGTTAAGCTATCTCACTTTACTATATTGTGACAAAACTTTTATAGCTTAAGCTATCTCAATTTGCATGATACCTTTATAAGCGTTTACTTAATGAGCACCAATGATCAGTTAAGAAAGATCATTTTAAACGGCCGATCAACTTGACATGTCCGCACTAAATCGTGCGTAACTTCTGATTTAGAGCTCAGAATGACACGAATACAATACCCACGATCAGCTAGATCAATTTTCTATATTTTCATAAAACTTTAGAGTAAAATTGCTTTGAAAAGTCCTCCAAGTAATCAAATCTATCAAAAACTAACTACCTGATGTCATGCATTATGCTTAATTTATAAGCCTTTACTCAATGAGCACCAACGATCTGTTTGGAATGATCAATTTAACTGGCCGATCAATTTAACTGGCCGATCAATTTGACATGTCTACACTAAATCGTCCACAACTTTTTTTTATAGCTCATAATGACATGAATCCAATGCCCAGGTTAAGGTAGCTCAATTTTCTATATTTTGACAAAATGAGAAAGAAACAGATACGAAAAAGCGTCTAAGTAATCCATTCTAGCCAAAACTGCGTGATGCCATGCATTATGCTTCATTTATGAGCCTTTACTCAATGAGCACTAATGATCAGTTTAGAATGATCACTTTAACTGGCCGATTAATTTGACATGTTCATACTAAATCGTCCATAACTTTTGATTTAGGGTTTAAAATGACACGAATCCAATGCCCACGTTAAGCTAGATCAATTTTTATATTGTGAAAAAATTTGAGACAAAACTAGATAAGACAAAGCATCCAAGTAATCCAATCTATCCTAGAGTGCGTGATGCAATGCTCTATGCTTCATGTATGAGTGTTTACTTAATGAGCATCAATGATCAGTTTAGAATGATCATCTTAACTGGCTGATAAACTTGACATGTCCACACTAAGACGTCCGTAACATATGATTTAGAGCTCAGAATGACATCAATCCAATGCCCACGTTAACTTAGCTCAATTTTCTATATTGTGATAAAATTTGAGACATATATAGATACGACAATGCATACAAGTAATCCAATCTCTCCCGAACTATGTTATGCGATGCATTTTTCTTCATTTACAAGCTTTCACTCAATCAGCATCAATGATAAGTTAGAATGATCATTTTAACTGGCCGATCAATTTGAAATATCCGCACTAGATCGTCGGTTACTTTTAATTTAAAGCTCATAATGACACAAATCCAATGCCCACGTTAAGCTAGCTCAATTTTCTATATTGTGATAAAATTTAAGACTAAAATTGCTTTGACAAGTCCTACAAGTAATCAAATTTATTCAAAACTATGTGATGTCATTCATTATGCTTAATTTATAAGCCTTTACTCAATGAGTACCAATGATCAGTTTGGAATGATCAATTTAACTAGTCGATCAACTTGACATGTCTGCACTAAATCGTCCATAACTTTTGGTTTATAGCCCAAATTGACACGAGTCCAATGCCAACATTAAACTAGGTTCATTTTCTATATTGTGACAAAATTTGAAATAGAAATAGATACGAAAAAGCGTCCAAGTAATCCGATCTATCTTGGACTACGTGATTGCAAGAATTATTCTTCATTGATTATCTTTTACTCAACGAATACCAATGATCAGTTTAGAATGATCATTTTAACTTGCCGATCAACTTGACATATTTGCAATAAATCATCCGTAACTTTTGATTTAGAGGTCATAATGACACGAATCCAATGCTCACATTAAGCTAGCTCAATTTTCTATATTATGATGAAATTTAAGAATAAAATTGCTTTGGCAAATCCTCCAAGTAATCAAATCTCTTCAAAACTACGTGATGTCATTCATTATGCTTCATTTATAAGCCTTTACTCAATGAGCACCAATGATCAGTTTTGAATGATTAATTTAACAGGCCGATCAACATGACATGTCTGCACTAAATCGTCTAAAACATTTTTTTATAACTCATAATGACACGAATCCAATCCCCACGTTAAGGTAGCTCAATTTTCTATATTTTGACAAAATGAGATAGAAAGAGATACGAAAAAGCGTCTAACAAATCCATTCTAGCAAAAACTGCGTGATGCCATGCATTATGCTTTATTTATAAGCCTTTACTCAATGAGCACTAATGATCAGTTTAGAATGATCACTTTAACTGGCCGATTAATTTGACATGTTCGTACTAAATTGTCCATAACTTTTGTTTTAGAGCTTAGAATGACACGAATCCAATGCCCACGTTACGCTAGATCAATTTTTATATTGTGAAAAAATTTGGGACAACTAGATACGACAAAGCGTCCAAGTAATCCAATCTATCCTAGAGTGCATGATGCAATGCTCTATGCTTCATGTATAAGTGTTTACTTAATGAGCATCAATGATAAGTTTAGAATGATCACCTTAACTGGCTGATCAACTTGACATGTCCGCACTCAGTCGTCCGTAATATATGATTTAGAGCTCAGAATGACACCAATCCAATGCCCACGTTAACCTAGCTCAATTTGCTATATTGTGTCAAAATTTGAGACATCAATAGGTACGACAAAGCATCCAAGTAATTCAATCTATCAGAAACCGCATGATGCCATGCATTATGCTTCATTTATAACCATTTACTCCAGGAGCATCAAAAATCGGAAGAATAATCATTTTATTTAACTGGCCGATAACCTTGACATGTCCGCACTAAATCATCCGTAACTTTTAATTTATACCTCAGAATGACATGAATCCAATGACCACGTTAAGTTAGCTCAATTTTCTATATTGTGATAAAATTTGAGACATCTATAGATACGACAATGCGTACAAGTAATCCAATCTCTCCCGAACTATGTTATGCCATGCATTATTCTTCATTTATAAGCTTTCACTCAATCAGCATCAATGATCTGTTTAGAATGATCATTTTAAGTTGCTGATCAATTTGATATATCCGCACTAGATCGTCGGTAACTTTTAATTTTGAGCTCATAATGACACGAATCCAATACCCACATTAAGCTAGCTCAATTTTCTATATTGTGATGAAATTTAAGACTAAAATTGCTTTGACAAGTCCCCCAAGTAATCAAATTTATTCAAAACTACGTGATGTCATTCATTATGCTTAATTTATAAGCCATTACTCAATGAGTACCAATGATCAGTTTGGAATGATCAATTTAACTGGTCGATCAACTTGACATGTCTGCACTAAATCGTCCATAACTTTTGGTTTATAGCCCATATTGACACGAGTCCAATGCCCACATTAAACTAGGTTCATTTTCTATATTGTGACAAAATTTGAAATAGAAATAGATACGAAAAAGCCTCTAAGGAATCCAATCTAGCCAAAACTGCGTGATACCATGCGCTATGATACATTTGTAATGATTTACTCAATAAGCATCAATGATTAGAACAATGATCATTTTAACTGGCCGATCAACTTGACATGTCCGCACTAAATCATCTGTAACTTTTGATTTAGACCTCAGAATGAAATGAATCCAATTCCCACGTTAAGCTAGCTCAATTTTCTATATTGTGACAAAATTTGAGGCATAAATAGATATGACAAAGCGTCCAAGTAATCCAATCTATCCTGGACTACGAGATTGCATGCATTATTCTTCATTGATAAGTTTTACTCAACGAATACCAATGATCAGTTTAGAATGATCATTTTAACTTGCCGATCAACTTGACAAATTTGCAATAAATCATCCGTAACTTTTGATTTAGAGGTCATAATGACACGAATCCAATGCTCACATTAAGCTAGCTCAATTTTCTATATTATGGTGAAATTTAAGAATACAATTGCTTTGACAAGTCCTCCAAGTAATCAAATCTCTTCAAAACTACGTGTTGTCATGCATTATGCTTCATGTATAAGCCTTTACTCAATGAGCACCAATGATCAGTTTTGAATGATCAATTTAACAGGCCAATCAACTTGACATGTCTGCACTAAATCGTCTAAAACTTTTTTTTATAGCTCATAATGACACCAATCCAATCCCCACATTAAGGTAGCTAAATTTTCTATATTTTGACAAAATGAGAAAGAAACAGATACGAAAAAGCGTCTAAGTAATCCATTCTAGCCAAAACTGCGTGATGCCATGCATTATGCTTCATTTATGAGCCTT
The DNA here is from genome assembly GCA_018901935.1 of Pugionium cornutum. Taxonomy (NCBI): domain Eukaryota; kingdom Viridiplantae; phylum Streptophyta; class Magnoliopsida; order Brassicales; family Brassicaceae; genus Pugionium; species Pugionium cornutum. The sequence goes on from JAENJI010000798.1 coordinate 43,860, forward strand.
TACTCAATGAGCACTAATGATCAGTTTAGAATGATCACTTTAACTGGCCGATTAATTTGACATGTTCATACTAAATCGTCCATAACTTTTGATTTAGGGTTTAAAATGACACGAATCCAATGCCCACGTTAAGCTAGATCAATTTTTATATTGTGAAAAAATTTGAGACAAAACTAGATAAGACAAAGCATCCAAGTAATCCAATCTATCCTAGAGTGCGTGATGCAATGCTCTATGCTTCATGTATGAGTGTTTACTTAATGAGCATCAATGATCAGTTTAGAATGATCATCTTAACTGGCTGATAAACTTGACATGTCCACACTAAGACGTCCGTAACATATGATTTAGAGCTCAGAATGACATCAATCCAATGCCCACGTTAACTTAGCTCAATTTTCTATATTGTGATAAAATTTGAGACATATATAGATACGACAATGCATACAAGTAATCCAATCTCTCCCGAACTATGTTATGCGATGCATTTTTCTTCATTTACAAGCTTTCACTCAATCAGCATCAATGATAAGTTAGAAAGATCATTTTAACTGGCCGATCAATTTGAAATATCCGCACTAGATCGTCGGTTACTTTTAATTTAAAGCTCATAATGACACAAATCCAATGCCCACGTTAAGCTAGCTCAATTTTCTATATTGTGATAAAATTTAAGACTAAAATTGCTTTGACAAGTCCTACAAGTAATCAAATTTATTCAAAACTACGTGATGTCATTCATTATGCTTAATTTATAAGCCTTTACTCAATGAGTACCAATGATCAGTTTGGAATGATCAATTTAACTAGTCGATCAACTTGACATGTCTGCACTAAATCGTCCATAACTTTTGGTTTATAGCCCAAATTGACACGAGTCCAATGCCAACATTAAACTAGGTTCATTTTCTATATTGTGACAAAATTTGAAATAGAAATAGATACGAAAAAGCGTCCAAGTAATCCGATCTATCTTGGACTACGTGATTGCAAGAATTATTCTTCATTGATTATCTTTTACTCAACGAATACCAATGATCAGTTTAGAATGATCATTTTAACTTGCCGATCAACTTGACATATTTGCAATAAATCATCCGTAACTTTTGATTTAGAGGTCATAATGACACAAATCCAATGCTCACATTAAGCTAGCTCAATTTTCTATATTATGATGAAATTTAAGAATAAAATTGCTTTGACAAGTCCTCCAACTAATCAAATCTATTCAAAACTACGTGATGTCATGCATTAAGCTTCATTTATAAGCCTTTACTCAATGAGCACCAATGATCAGTTTGGAATGATCAATTTAACAGGCTGATCAACTTGACATGTCTGCAATAAATCGTCTAAAACTTTTTTTATAGCTCATAATGACACGAATCCAATCCCCACGTTAAAGTAGCTCAATTTTCTATATTTTGACAAAATGAGATAGAAACAGATACAAAAAAGCGTATAAGTAATCCAATCTGGCCAAAACTGCGTGATGCCATGCATTATGCTTCATTTTAAGCCTTTACTCAATGAGCACCAATTATTAGTTTAGAATGATCACTTTAACTGGCCGATTAATTTTACATGTCGGTACTAAATTGTCTCTAACTTTTGATTTAGAGCTTAGAATGAAATGAATCCAATGTCCACGTTAAGGTAGATCAATTTTTATATTGTGAAGAAATTTGAGACAAAACTAGATACGACAAAGCGTCCAAGTAATCCAATCTATCCTAGACTGCGTGATGCAATGCTCTATGCTTCATGTATAAGTGTTTACTTAATGAGTATCAATGATCAGTTTAGAATGATCACCTTAACTAGCTGATCAACTTGACATGTCCGCACTAAGTTGTCCGTAACATATGATTTAGAGCTCAGAATGACACCAATCCAATGCCCACGTTAACCTAGCTCAATTTGCTATATTGTGTCAAAATTTGAGACATCAATAGGTACGACAAAGCATCCAAGTAATCCAATCTATCAGAAACCGCATGATGCCATGCATTATGCTTCATTTATAACCATTTACTCCAGGAGCATCAAAAATCGGAAGAATAATCATTTTATTTAACTGGCCGATAACCTTGACATGTCCGCACTAAATCATCCGTAACTTTTAATTTATACCTCAGAATGACATGAATCCAATGACCACGTTAAGTTAGCTCAATTTTCTATATTGTGATAAAATTTGAGACATCTATAGATACGACAATGCGTACAAGTAATCCAATCTCTCCCGAACTATGTTATGCCATGCATTATTCTTCATTTATAAGCTTTCACTCAATCAGCATCAATGATCTGTTTAGAATGATCATTCTAAGTTGCTGATCAATTTGATATATCCGCACTAGATCGTCGGTAACTTTTAATTTTGAGCTCATAATGACACGAATCCAATACCCACATTAAGCTAGCTCAATTTTCTATATTGTGATGAAATTTAAGACTAAAATTGCTTTGACAAGTCCCCCAAGTAATCAAATTTATTCAAAACTACGTGATGTCATTCATTATGCTTAATTTATAAGCCTTTACTCAATGAGTACCAATGATCAGTTTGGAATGATCAATTTAACTGGTCGATCAACTTGACATGTCTGCACTAAATCGTCCATAACTTTTGGTTTATAGCCCAAATTGACACGAGTCCAATGCCAACATTAAACTAGGTTCATTTTCTATATTGTGACAAAATTTGAAATAGAAATAGATACAAAAAAGCGTCTAAGGAATCCAATCTAGCCAAAACTGCGCGATACCATGCGCTATGATACATTTGTAAGGATTTACTCAATAAGCATCAATGATTAGAACAATGATCATTTTAACTGGCCGATCAACTTGACATATCCGCACTAAATCGTCTGTAACTTTTGATTTAAACCTCAGAATTACATGAATCCAATGCCCACGTTAAGCTAGCTCAATTTTCTATATTGTGACAAAATTTGAGACAGAAATAAATATTGCAAAGCGTCCAAGTAATCCGATCTATCCTGGACTACGTGATTGCATGAATTATTCTTCATTGATTAGCTTTTACTCAACGAATACCAATGATCAGTTTAGAATGATCATTTTAACTTGCCGATCAACTTGACATATTTGCAATAAATCATCCGTAACTTTTGATTTAGAGGTCATAATGACACGAATCCAATGCTCACATTAAGCTAGCTCAATTTTCTATATTATGATGAAATTTAAGAATAAAATTGCTTTGACAAATCCTCCAAGTAATCAAATCTCTTCAAAACTACGTGATGTCATTCATTATGCTTCATTTATAAGCCTTTACTCAATGAGCACCAATGATCAGTTTTGAATGATCAATTTAAAAGGCCGATCAACTTGACATGTCTGCACTAAATCGTCTAAAACATTTTTTTATAGCTCATAATGACACGAATCCATTCCCCACGTTAAGGTAGCTCAATTTTTTATATTTTGACAAAATGATATAGAAAGATATACGAAAAAGCGTCGAAGTAATCTATTCTAGCCAAAACTGTGTGATGCCACGCATTATGCTTCATTTATAAGCCTTTACTCAATGAGCATCAATGATCAGTTTAGAATGATCACTTTAACTGGCCGATTAATTTCACATGTTCGTACTAAATCGTCCATAACTTTTGATTTAGAGCTTAGAATGACACGAATCCAATGCCCACGTTACGCTAGATCAATTTTTATATTGTGAAAAAATTTGGGACAACTAGATACGACAAAGCGTCCAAGTAATCCAATCTATCCTAGAGTGCATGATGCAATGCTCTATGCTTCATGTATAAGTGTTTACTTAATGAGCATCAATGATCAGTTTAAAATGATCACCTTAACTGGCTGATCAACTTGATATGTCCGCACTAAGACATCAGTAACATATGATTTAGAGTTCAGAATGACACCAATCCAATGCCCACGTTAACCTAGCAAAATTTTCTTTATTGTGATAAAATTTGAAACATATATAGATACGACAATGCATACAAGTAGTCCAATCTCTCCCGAACTACGTTATGCCATGCATTATTCTTCTCATATAAGCTTTCAATCAATCAGCTTCAGTGATCAGTTTAGAATGATCATTTTAACTTGCCGATCAATTTGACATATCCGCACTAGATCGTCGGTAACTTTTAATTTAGAGCTCATAATGACACGAATCCAATGCCCACGTTAAGCTAGCTCAGTTTTCTATATTGTGATCCAATTTAAGACTAAAATTGCTTTGACAAGTCCCCCAAGTAATCAAATTTATTCAAAACTGCGTGATGTCATTCATTATGCTTAATTGATAAGCCTTTACTCAATGAGTACCAATGATCAGTTTGGAATGATCAATTTAACCGGTCGATCAACTTGACATGTCTGCACTAAATCGTCCATAACTTTTGGTTTATAGCCCATATTGACACGAGTCCAATGCCCACATTAAACTAGGTTAATTTTCTATATTGTGACAAAATTTGAAATAAAAATAGATACGAAAAAGTGTCTAAGGAATCCAACCTAGCCAAAACTGTGTGATACCATGCGCTATGATACATTTGTAAGGATTTACTCAATAAGCATCAATGATTAGAACAATGATCATTTTAACTGGCCGATAGACTTGACATGTCTACACTAAATCATTTGTAACTTTTGATTTAGACCTCAGAATGACATGAATCCAATGACCACGTTAAGCTAGCTCAATTTTCTATATTTTGACAAAATTTGAGACAGAAATAGATATGACAAACGTCCAAGTAATCCAATCTATACAAAACTGCGTGATGCCATGCATTATGCTTCATTTATAAGCATTTACTCAATGAGCATCAATGATCAGAAGAATGATCATTTGAACTGGCCAATCAACATGACATGTCTGCACTAAATCGTTAGTAACTTTTGAGTTAGATCTTAGAATGACACGAATCCAATGCACACGTTAAGCTCACTCAATTTTCTATATTGTGACAAAATTTGAGACAGAAATAGATACGACAAAACGTCCAAGTAATCCAAACTATGCTGAACTGTGTGACACCATGCATTATGCTTCATTTATAAGCCTTTACTCAATGAGCACCAATGATCAGTTTGGAATGATCAATTCAACAGGCCGATCAACTTGACATGTCTACAATAAATCGTCTAAAAATTTTTTTATAGCTCATAATGACACGAATCCAATCCCCACGTTAAAATAGCTCAATTTTCTATATTTTGACAAAATGAGATAGAAACAGATACAAAAAGCGTATAAGTAATCCAATCTGGCCAAAACTGCGTGATGCCATGCATTATGCTTCATTTATAAGCCTTTAATCAATGAGCACCAATTATCAGTTTAGAATGATCACTTTAACTGGCCGATTAATTTTACATGTCGGTACTAAATCGTCCCTAACTTTTGATTTAGAGCTTAGAATGAAATGAATCCAATATCCACGTTAAGGTAGATCAATTTTTATATTGTGATGAAATTTGAGACAAAACTAGATACGACAAAGCGTCCAAGTAATCCAATCTATCCCAGACTGCGTGATGCAATGCTCTATGCTTCATGTATAAGTGTTTACTTAATGAGTATCAATGATCAGTTTAGAATGATCACCTTAACTAGCTGATCAACTTGACATGTCCGCACTAAGTTGTCCGTAACATATGATTTAGAGCTCAGATTGACACCAATCCAATGCCCACGTTAACCTAGCTCAATTTGCTAAATTATGTCAAAATTTGAGACAAAAATAGATACGACAAAGCATGCAAGTAATCCAATCTATCCCAAACCGTATGATGCCATGCATTATGATTCATTTATAAGCATTTACTCCATGAGCATCAATAATCACAAGAATGATCATTTTAATTAATTGGCCGATCTAATTGACATGTCCGCACTAAATCACCCGTAACTTTTGATTTATACCTCAGAATGACACGAATCCAATGACAACGTTAAGTTAGCTCAATTTTCTATATTGTGACAAAATTTGAGACATATATAGATGCGAAAATACGTACAAGTAATCCAATCTCTCCCGAACTACGTTATGCCATGCATTATTCTAAATTTATAAGCTTTCACTCAATCAGCATCAATGATCAGTTTAGAATGATCATTTTAACTTGCCGATCAATTTGACATATCCGCACTAGATTGTCGGTAACTTTTGATTTAGAGCTCATAATGACACGAATCCAATGCCCACGTCAAGCTAGCTCAATTTTCCACATTGTGACAAAATTTGAGATAGAAACAGATTCTAAAAAGCGTCCAAGTAATCTAATCTAGCCAAAACTGCGTGATGTCATGTATTATGCTTCATTTATAACCCTTTTCTCAATGGGCACCAATGTTCAGTTTAGAATGATCACTTTAACTGGCCGATAATTTGCCATGTCCGCACTAAATCGTCTGAACTTTTGGTTTAGAGCTTAGAATGGCACGAATCCAATGCCCACGTTAAGCTAGATCAATTTGTTATATTGTGACAAAATTTGAGAAAAAACTAGATACGACAAAGCGTCCAAGTAATCCAATCCATCTCGGACGGCGTGATACCATGACTTATGCTTCATTTATAAGGTTTTACTTAATGAGCACCAATTATCAGTTAAGAAAGATCATTTTAACTGGCCGATCAACTTGATAAATGCGCACTAAATCGTCCGTAACTTTTGATTTAGACCTTAGAATGACACGAATCCAATGCACACGTTAAGGTAGCTCAATTTTCTATATTGTGAGAAAATTTGAGATAGAAATAGAAACGATAAAGCGTCCAAGGTCCAAACTATCCTGAACTGTGTTATGCCATGCGTTATGCTTCATTTATAACCCTTTATTTAACAAGCACCAATGATCATTTTAGAATGATTACTTTAACTGGCTGATCAACTTGACATGTCCGAACTAAGTCGTCTATAACTTTTGATTTAGAGCTCAAAATGACTTGATTCCTATGCCCACATTAAGCTAGATTAATTTTCTATATTATGATACAATTTAAGACTAAAATTGCTTTGAAAAGTCTTCCATATAATCAAATTTATCTAAAACTACATGATGTCGTGCATGCTTCATTTATAAGCTTCTACTCAGTGAGCACCAACGATCAGTTTAGAATGATCATTTTAAGTGGCCAATCAACTTGACATATCTTTACTAAATCATTCATAACTTTTGATTTATAGCTCATAATGATACGAATCCAATGCCCACGTTAAGCTAACTCAATTTTCTATATTGTGACAAAAATTGAGAAAGAAATAGATTCGAAAATGCGTCCAAGTAATCCAATCTGGCCAAAACTACATGATGTCATGCATTATACTTCATTTATAAGCCTTTACTCAATGAGCACCAATGATTAATTTAGAATGATCACTTTAACTGGTCGATCAACTTGACATGTATCCACTAAATTGTCCATAACTTTTGATTTATAACTCATAATGACACGTATCCAATCCCCATGTTAAGCTAGCTCAATTTTCTATATTTTGACAAAATTTGAAATAGAAACAGATGCAAAAAAGCGCTCAAGTAATCCAATATAGCCAAAACTGCGTGATGGCAAACATTATGCTTCATTTATTGTCCGTTACTCAATGAGCACCAATGATCAGTTTAGAATGATCATTTTAACTGGCCGATAAATTTGGCATGTCCGCACTAAATCGTTCGTAACTTTTTGTTTAGGGCGTAGAATGGACCAAATCCAATGCCCACGTTAAGCTAGCTTCATTTGCTATATTGTGACAAAATTTGAGACATATATAGATACGAAAATACGTACAAGTAATCCAATCTCTCCCGAACTACGTTATGCCATGCATTATTCTTAATTTATAAGCTTTCACTCAATCAGCATCAATGATCAGTTTAGAATGATCATTTTAACTTGCCGATCAATTTGACATATCCACACTAGAGCGTCGGTAAATTTTGATTTAGAGCTCATAATGAAACGAATCCAATGCCCATGTCAAGCTAGCTCAGTTTTCCACATTGTGACAAAAATTTGAGATAGAAACAGATTCCAAAAAGCGTCCAAGTAATCTAATCTAGCCAAAACTGAGTGATGTCATGCATTATGCTTCATTTATAAGCCTTTTCTCAATGGGCACCAATGATCAGTTTAGAATGATCACTTTAACTGGCCGATAATATGCCATGTCCGCACTAAATCGTCTGAACTTTTGGTTTAGAGCTTAGAATGACACGAATCCAATGCCCACGTTAAGCTAGATCAATTTGTTATATTGTTACAAAATTTGAGAAAAAACTAGATACGACAAAGCGTCCAAGTAATCCATCTCAAACGACGTGATACCATGACTTATGCTTCATTTATAAGCGTTTACTTAATGAGCACCAATTATTAGTTACGAAAGATCATTTTAACTGGCCGATCAACTTGATAAATGCGCGTTAAATCGTCCATAACTTTTGATTTAGACCTTAGAATGACACGAATCCAATGCACACGTTAAGGTAGCTCATTTTTCTATATTGTGACAAAATTTGAGATAGAAATAGATACGATAAAGCGTCCAAGGTCCAAAGTATCCTGAACTGTGTTATGCCATGCGTTATGCTTCATTTATAATCCTTTATTTAACACGCACCAATGATCAGTTTAGAATGATCACTTTAACTGGCTGATCAACTTGACATGTCCGCACTAAGTCGTCTATAACTTTTGATTTAGAGCTCAAAAGGACTTGATTCCTATGCCTAATCAACGTTAAGCTAGATTAATTTTCTATATTATGATAAAATTTAAGACTAAAATTGCTTTGAAAAGTCTTCCAAATAATCAAATTTATCTAAAACTACATGATGTCGTGCATTATGCTTCATTTATAAGCTTCTACTCAGTGAGCACCAATGATCAGTTTAGAATGATCATTTTAAGTGGACAATCAACTTGACATATCTTTACTAAATTATTCATAACTTTTGATTTATAGCTCATAATGATACGAATCCAATGCCCACGTTAAGCTAACTCAATTTTCTATATTGTGACAAAAATTGAGAAAGAAATAGATTCGAAAATGCGTCCAAGTAATCCAATATGGCCAAAACTATGTGATGTCATGCATTATACTTCATTTATAAGCCTTTACTCAATGAGCACCAATGATTAGTTTAGAATGATCACTTTAACAGGTCGATCAACTTGACATGTATCCACTAAATCGTCCATAACTTTTGATTTATAACTCATAATGACACGAATCCAATGCCCATGTTAAGCTAGCTCAATTTTCTATATTTTGACAAAATTTGAAAAATGAAACAGATGCAAAAAAGCATTCAAGTAATCCAATATAGCCAAAACTGCGTAATGGCAAACATTATGCTTCATTTATTGTCCTTTACTCAATGAGCACCAATGATCGGTTTAGAATGATCAATTTAACTGGCCGATAAATTTGGCATGTCCGCACTAAATCGTTCGTAACTTTTTGTTTAGGGCATAGAATGAACCAAATCCAATGCCCACGTTAAACTTGCCCAATTTGCTATATTGTGACAAAATCTAAAACAAAAATAGATACGACAAGGCATCCAAGTAATCAAATCTATCCCAAACTGCATGATGCTACGCATTATGATTCATTTATCTAAAACAAAAATAGATACGACAAGGCATCCAAGTAATCAAATCTCTCCCAAACTGCATGATGCTACGCATTATGATTCATTTATAAGGATTTCCTCAATTAGCATCAATGATCAGATGAATGATCATTTTAACTGGCCGATCAACTTGACATGTCCGCATTAAATCGTCCGTAACTTTTGATTTAGACCTAAGAATGACACGAATCCAATCCCCATGCTTAGCTAGCTCAATTTTCTTTATTGTGACAAAATTTGAGACATAAATAAAAATGACTAACCGTCCAAGTAATCCAATCTATCCTGAACTACATGATTCCATGCATTATTTTTCATTTATAAGCTTTTAGTCAATGAGTACCAATGATCAGTTTAGAATGATTATTTTAATCTCCCAATCAACTTGACATATCTGCACTAAATCATCCGTAACTTTGATTTATAGCTCATAATGACACGAATCCAATGCCCACGTTAAACTAGGTCAATTTTCTATATAGTAGTAACAAAATTTGAGACATATATAGATACGATAATGCGTCCAAGTAATCCAATCTATCCCGAACTATGTGATGCCATTTACTATTCTTCATTTAGAAGTCTTTACTCAATCAGCGCCAATGATCACTTTATAATAATCATTTTAACTTGCCGATCAATTTGACATATCCGCATTAAATACTCCGTAACTTTTGATTTACAACTCATAATGACACGAATCGAATACCCACGTTAAGCTAACTCAATTTTCTATATTGTGATACAATTTAAGACTAAACTTGCTTTGAAAAGTGCACCAAGTAATCAAATCTATCCAAAACTAGGTGATGTTATGCATTATGCTTCATTTATAAGTTTTTACTCAATGAGCACCAATGATCAGTTTGGAATGATCAATTTCACTGGCCGATGAACTTGACATGTCTACACTAAATAGTCCATAACTTTTGTTTTATAGCTCATAATGACACGAATCCAATGCCCACGTTAAGCTAGCTCACTTTTCTATTTTGTGACAAAATTTTAGATAGAAATATATGAAAAACCGTCCAAATAATCCAATCTAACCAAAACTGCGTTATGCCATGCATTATGCTTCATTTATAAGCCTTTTCTCAATGAGCACCAATGATCAGTTTAGATTGATCACTTCAACTGGCCGAAAAATTTGACATGCCCGCACTAAATCGTCCGTAAATTTTGGTTTAGAGCTTAGAATGACACGAATAAAATGCCCACGTTAAACTAGATCATTTTTTATATTGTGACAAAATTTGAGATAGAACTAGATACGACAAAGCGTCCAAGTAATCCAATCCATCTCAGATGGCGTGATTCCATGCCTTATGCTTCATTTATAAGCGTTTACTTAATGAAAACCAATGATCAGTTAAGAAAGATCATTTTAACTGGCCGATTAACTTGACAAATCCGCACTAAATCCAATGCCCACGTTAAACCAGCTCAATTTTCTATATTGTGACAAAATTTGAGATAGAAATATTCAAGAAAAAGCGTCCAAGTAATCCAATCTATACAAAACTGCGTGATGCCATGCATTATGCTTCATTTATAAGCATTTACTCAATGAGCATCAATGATCAGAAGAATGATCATTTGAACTGGCCAATCAGCTTGACATGTGTGCACTAAATCGTTAGTAACTTTTGAGTTAGATCTTAGAATGACACGAATCCAATGCATACGTTAAGCTCGCTCAATTTTCTATACTGTGACAAAATTTGAGACAGAAATAGATACGACAAAACGTCCAAGTAATCCAAACTATGCTGAATTGTGTGATACCATGCATTATGCTTCATTTATAAGCCTTTACTCAATGCGCACCAATGATCAGTTTAGAATTATCACTTTAATTGGCTGATCAACTTGACATCTCCTCACTAAAATGTGTATAACTTTTGATTTAGAGCTCAAAATGACTTCAATCCTATGCCCATGTTAAACTAGATTAATTTTCTATATTTTGATAAATTTGAGATAGAAATAGATACGATAACGCCCAAGTAATCCAATCTATCCAATTGTGATGTCATGCATTATACTTCATTTATAAGCCTTTAGTCAATGTGCACCAATGATAAGCTAAGAATGATCATTTTAAATGGCGGATCAACTTGACATATCCGCACTAAATTATCTGTAACTTTGATTAAGAGCTAAGAATGACACGAATCCAATTCCACGTTAAGGCAGCTCAATTTTCTATATTGTGATAAAATTTGAGACTTAACTAGATACGACAAACCGTCCAAGCAATCCAATATATCCCAAACTTCATGATGCCATGCATTATTTTCATTTATAATCTTTTACTCAATAATCACCAATGATCAATTTAGAATGATCATTTTAACTTGCCAAACAATTGGACATATCCGCATCAAATCGTTCATAACTTTTGATTTAGAGCTGAGAATAACAAGAATCCAATGCTCACGTTACCATAGCTCAATTTTTTATAATGTGATAAAATTTAAGACAAAAAATGGTTTGACAAGTCCTCCAAGTAATCATATCTATCCAAAACTACGTGATTTCATGCATTATGCTTCATTTATAAGGCTTTACTCAATGAGCACCAATGATCAATTTAGAACGATCACTTTAAAAGGCCGATCAACTTGACATGTCCGCAATAAATCGTTCATAACTTTTGATTTAGAGCCCAGAATGACACGAATCCAATGCCCACATTAAGCTAGCTCAATTTTTTATATTGTGATAAAATTTGAGACAGAAATAGATACGACAAAGGGTCCAAGTAATCCAATCTATCCAAACTGTGATGTTGCCATGCTTTATGCTTCATTTATAAGCTTTTATTAATGAGCACCAATGATCAGTTTAGAATGATCATTTTTTAATTGGCCGATCAACTTGACATGTCCACTAAATCATCTGTAACTTTTGATTTAGAGCTCAGAATGACACGAATCCAATGCCACGTTTAAGCTAGCTCAATTTTCTATTTTGACAAAATTTAAGATAGAAATGATACGACAAAGCATCCAAGTAATCCAATCTATCCAAAACTTCATGATGCCATGCATTATTTTTCATTTATAAGCCTTTACTCAATGAGCACCAATGATCAGTTTAGAATGATCATTTTAACTAATTGGCCGATCAACTTGACATGTCCGCACTTAAATCGTCATAACTTTTGATTTAGAGCTCAGAATAACAAGAATCCAATGCTCACGTTACCATAGCTCAATTTTTTATAATGTGATAAAATTTAAGACAAAAAATGGTTTGACAAGTCCTCCAAGTAATCATATCTATCCAAAACTACGTGATGTCATGCATTATGATTCATTTATAGGCCTTTACTCAATGAGCACCAATGATCAGTTTGGAATGATCAATATAACTGGCCAATGAATTTGACATGTCGACACTAAATCGTCCATAACGTTTGATTTAGACCTCAAAATGACACAAATCCAATGCCCACATTAAGCTAGCTCAATTTTCTATATTGTTACAAAATTTGAGACAGATATAGATATGGAAAAGCGTCCAAGTACTCCAATCTAGCAAAAACTGTGTGATGCCATGCATTATGCTTCATTTATAAACCTTTATTCAATGAAGACCAATGATCAGTTTAGAATGATCACTTTATTTGCCGACCAACTTGACATGTCCGCCCTAAATCGTCCGTAACTTTTGATTTAGAGCTTAGTATGACACGAATTTTATGCCCACGTTAAGCTATATCAATTTTTTATATTGTGACAAAATTTATGACATAACTAGATACGACAAAGCGTCTAAGTAATCCAATCTATCCCACTCTATGTGATGCCATGCTTTACGCTTCATTTATAAGCATTTATAAACCTTTATTCAATGAAGACCAATGATCAGTTTAGAATGATCACTTTAACGAGCGGACCAACTTGACATGTCCCCTTTGAATCGTCCATAACTTATGATTTAGAATTTAGAATGACACGAATCCAATGTTCACGTTAAGCTAGCTCAATTTTCTCTATTGTGAGAAAAATTTGAGACAGAAATAGATACGACAAAGCGTCCAAGTAATCCAATCTAGCCAAAACTGCATGATGCCATGCATTATACTTCATTTATAAACCTTTACTCAATGAGCACCATTGATCAATTTAGAATGATCACTTTATTTGGCCGATCTACCTGACATGTCCACTTTGAATCGTCCGTAACTTTTGATTTAGAGCTTAGAAGGACACAAATCCAATGCCAACGTTATGCTAGATCAATTTTTTAAATTATGACAAAATTTGAGACAGAACTAGATACAACAAAGGGTCCAAATAGTCCATATCTATCCCATCCTGCGTGTTGCCATGCTTTATGCTTCATCTATAAGGATTTACTTAATGAGCACCAATGATCAGTTTAGAATGATCAGTTTAACTGGCCGATCAACTTGGCATGTCCCCTTTGAAACATCCGTGACTTTTGATTTAGAACTCAGAATGACACAAATCCAATGTTCACGTTAAGGTAGCCCAATTTTCTCTATTGTGACAAAATTTAAGACAGAAATAGATACGAAAAAGCATCCAAGTAATCCAATCTATCCAAAACTTCGTGATGTCATGTATTATGCTTGATTTATAAGCCTTTACTCAATGAGCACCTATGATAAATTTAGAATGATCAGTTTAAGAGGCCGATCAACTTGACTTGTCCGCAATAAATCGTTAATAACTTTTGATTTAGAGGTCAGAATGATACGAATCCAATGCCCACGTTAAGCTAGCTCAATTTTTTATATTGTGACAAAATTTGAGACAGAACAAGATACGACAAAGGGTTCAAATAGTCCAATCTATCTCATCATGCGTGTTGCCATGCTTTATGCTTCATTTATTAGCTTTTAGTTAATGAGCACCAATGATCAGTTTAGAACGATCACATTAACTGGCTGATCAACTTGACATGTCCGCACTAAATCGTCTGTAACTTATGATTAAGAGCTCCGAAGGATACGAATCCAATGTTCACGTTAATCTACCTCAATTTTCTATTTTAGTTACAAAATTTAAGATAGAAATGGATACGATAAAGCGTCCAAGTGATCCAATCTATCCCGAACTGCATGATGTCATACATTATACCTCATTTATAAGCCTTTACTCAATGCGCATCAATGATAAGCTAAGAATGATCATTCTAATTGGCCGATCAACTTGACTTGTCCGCACTAAATTATCTGTAACTTTTTATTTAGTGCTCATAATGACACGAATCCAATGCCCACGTTACGGCAACTCAATTTTCTATATTGCGATAAAATTTATGACTAAAATTTCTTCGAAAAGTCCTCCAAGTAATCAAATCTATCCAAAACTACATGATATCATGCATTATGATTCATTTATAGGCCTTTTCTCAATGAGCACCAATGATCAGTTTGGAATGATCAATATAACTGGCCGAAGAACTTGACATGTTTGCACTAAATCGTCTATACCTTTTGATTTAGACCTCAGAATGACACGAATCCAATGTCCATGTTAATCTAGCTCAATTTTCTATATTGTTACAAAATTTGAGACAGATATACATACGGAAAAGCGTCCAAGTAATCCAATCTAGCCAAAAGTGTGTGATGCCATGCATTATGCTTCATTTTTAAACCTTTACTCAATGAGGACCAATGATCAGTATAGAATGATCACTTTATTTGCCGACCAACTTGACATGTCCGCCCTAAATCATCCGTCACTTTTGATTTAGAGCTTAGAATGACACGAATTCAATGCGCACGTTAAGCTAGTTCATTTTTTAATTTGTGACAAAATTTAAGACATAACTAGATACGAAAAAGCGTCCAAGTAATCCAATCTATCCCACACTGTGTGATGCCATGCTTTATGCTTCATTTCTAAGCATTTACTTAATGAGCACCAATGATCAGTTTAGAATGATCACTTTAACTGACCGATCAACTTGACATGTCCCCTTTGAATCGTCCGTAACTTATGATTTAGAATTTAGAATGACACGAATCCAATGTTCACGTTAAGGTAGCTCAATTTTCTCTATTGTGACAAAATGGGAGACATAAATAGATACGAAAAAGCGTCCAAGTAATCCAATCTAGCCAAAACTGCATGATGCCATGCAATATGCTTCATTTATAAACCTTTACTCAATGAGCACCGATGATCAATTTAGAATGATCACTTTATTTGGCCGATCAACTTGACATGGCCGCTTTGAATCGTCCGTAACTTTTGATTGAGAGCTTAGAAGGACAAATCCAATGCCCACGTTAAGCTAGATCAATTTTTTATATTGTGACAAAATTTGAGACAGAACTAGATACGACAATGGGTCCAAATTGTCCATATCTATCCCATCCTGCGTGTTGCCATGCTTTATGCCTAATTTATAAGGATTTACTTAATGAGAACCAATGATTAGATTAGAATGATCACTTTAATTGGCCAATTAACTTGACATGTCCCCTTTGAATCATCCGTAACTTTTGATTTAGAACTCATAATGACATGGATCCAATGTTCACGTTAATCTAGCTCAATTTTCTCTATTGTGACAAACTTTGAGACAGAAATAGATACGAAAAAGCGTCCAAGTAATCCAATCTAGCCAAAACTGCGTGATGCCATGCATTATGCTTCATTTATAAGCCTTTACTCAATGAACACCAATGATCAGTTTAGAATGATCACTTTAACTTGCCGATCGACTTGAAATTTCCGCACTAAATCGTCCGTAACTTTTGATTTAGAGTTGAGAATGACATGAATCCAATGCCCACGTTTAGCTAGATCAATTTTTTATATTGTGATAAAACTTGCGACAGAACTATATAGAACAAAGCGTCCAAATAATCTAAACTATCCAAGACTGTGTGATGCCATGCTCTATGCTTCATTTATAAGTGTTTACTTAATGAAAACCAATGATCAATTTAGAAAGATCACTTTAACTGGCCGATTAACTTTACACTTTGGCTCTGAATCGTCCATAACTTATGATTTAGAGGTCAGAATTACACGAATCCAATGCTCAAGTTAAGCAAACTCAATCTTCTATATTGTGACAAAATTTAAGATAGAAATAGATACGACAATGCGTCCAAGTAATGCAATTTATCCCGAATTGCGTGATGCCATGCATTATTCTTCATTTATAAGCTTTTACTCAATGAGCATCAATGATCAGTTTAGAATGATCATTTCAAGTTGCCGATCAACTTGACATATCCGCACTAAATCGTGTGTAACTTGTGATTACGAGCTTAGAATGACACGAATTTAATGCCCACGTTAAACTAGCTCAATTTTCTATATTGTGATAAAATTTACGACTAAAATTGCTTCGACAAGTCTTCCAAGTAATCAAATCTATCCAAAACTACATGATGTCATGCATTATGATTCATTTATAGGCCTTTACTCAATGAGCACCAATGATCAGTTTTAGAATGATCAATATAACTGGCCGATAAACTTGAAATGTCTGCAAAAAATCGTCCATAACTTTTGATTTAGACCTCAGAATGACACGAATCCAATGCCCATGTTAATCTAGCTCAATTTTCTATATTGTTACAAAATTTGAGACAAATATAGATACCGAAAAGCGTCCAAGTAATCCAATCTAGCCAAAACGGTGTGATGCCATGCATTATGCTTCATTTAATAACTTTTACTCAATAAGGACCAATGATCAATTTAGAATGATCACTTTATTTTCTTACCAACTTGACATGTCTGCCCTAAATCGTCTGTAACTTTTGATTTAGAGCTTAGAATGACACCAATCCAATGCCCACGTTAAGGTAGATTAATTTTTTATATTGTGAGAAAATTTAATATAGAACTAGATACGACAAATCATCCAAGTAATCCAATCTATCCCACACTGTGTGATGCCATGCTTTATGCTTCATTTATAAGCATTTACTTAATGAGTACCAATGATCAATTTAGAATGATCATTTTAACTGGCCGATCAACTTGCCATGTCCCCTTTGGATCGTCCGTAACTTTTATTTGGAATTTAGAACGACACGAATCCAATGTTCACGTTAAGCTAGCTCAATTTTCTCTATTGTGACAAAATTTGAGACAGAAACAGATACAACAAAGCGTCCAAGTAATCTAATATAGCCAAAACTGCGTGATGTCATGCATTATGCTTCATTTATAAATCTTTACCCAATGAGCACCAATGATCAAGTTAGAATGATCACTTTATTTGGCCGATCAACTTGACATGTCTGCTTTGAATCGTCCGTAACTTTTGATTTAAAGCTTAGAAGGACGCAAATCCAGTGTCCACGTTAAGCTAGATCAATTTTTAATATTGTGATAAAATTTGAGACAGAACTAGATACGACAAAGGGTCCAAATAGTCCAATCTATCCCATCCTGCGTGTTGCCATGCTTTATGCTTCATTTATAAGGATTTACTTAATGAGCACCAATGATAAGTTTAGAATGATCATTTTAACTGGCCGAAGAACTTGACATGTCCGCACTAAATCGTCCGTAACTTTTGATTTAGACCTCGGAATGTCACAAATCCAATGCCCACGTTAAGCTAGCTCATTTTTTTTATAGTGTGACAAAATTTGAAACATATATAGATACGAAAATCCATCCAAGTAATCCAATCTATCCCGAACTGCATGATGCCATGCATTATTCTTCATTTATAAGATTTTACTCAATCAGCATCAATGATCAGTTTAGAATGATCATTTTAACTTTCCGATCAATTTGACATATCCGCACTAAATCGTCTGTAATTTTTGATTTAGAGCTCATAATAACACGAATCTAATGCCCATGTTAAGCTATCTCAATTTTCTATATTTTGACAAAATTTTTATAGCTTAAGCTAGCTCAATTTGCCTGATACCTTTATAAGCGTTTACTTAATGAGCGCCAATGATCAGTTAAGAAAGATCATTTTAAAGGGCTGATCAAATTGACATGTCCGCACTAAATCGTGCGTAACTTCTGATTTAGAGCTCAGACTGACACGAATCCAATGCCCACGGTAAGCTAGATCAATTTTCTATATTTTCATAAAACTTTAGAGTAAAATTGCTTTGAAAAGTCCTCCAAGTAATCAAATCTATCAAAAACTAACTACGGGAAGTCATGCATTATGCCTAATTTATAAGCCTTTACTCAATGAGCACCAACGATCTGTTTGGAATGATCAATTAAACTGGCCGATCAATTTGACATGTCTACACTAAATCGTCCACAACTTTCGTTTTGTAGCTCATAATGACATGAATCCAATGCCCACGTTATGCTAGCTCAATTTTTTATATTGTGACAAAATTTGAGATAGAAATAGATATGAAAGAGCGTCCAAGTAATCCAATCTACCAAAACTGTGTGATGCCATGCATTGTGCTTGATTTAAAAGCCGTTACTCAATTAGCACTAATGATTCGTTTAGAATGATCTCTTAACTGGCCGATCAATTTAACATGTCCGCACTAAATCATCAGTAACTTTTTATTTAGAGCTTAGAATGACACGAATCCAATGCCCACATCAATCTAGCTCAATTTTCTTTATTGTGATGAAATTTGAGACATAAATAGATATGACAAAATGTCCAAGTAATCCAATCTATCCTGAACTGCAGGATTCCATGCTTTGTGCTTCATTTATAAGGATTTACTCAATGACCATCAATTATCAGAAGAGTGATCATTTCAACTTGCCTATCAACTTGACATGTCCACACTAAATCATTCGTAACTATTCATTTAAGCCTCAGAATGACCCGAATCCAATACCCATGTTAATCTAGCTCAATTTTCAATATTGTGATAAAATTTGAGTCACAAATAGATATGAGAAAGCGTCCAAGTAATCCAATCTATCCTGAATTGCGTGATTCCATGCATTATTTTTCATTTATAAGCTTTTACTCAGTGAGTACCAATTATCAGTTTAGAATGATCATTTTAACCTGCGGATCAACTTGACATATCCGCACTAAATTGTCCATAACTTTTGATTAAACACTCATAATAACACGAATCCAATGCCCACGTTAAGCTAGCTCAATTTTCTATATTGTGATGAAATTTAAGACTAAAATTGCTTTGACAAGTCCCCCGAGTAATCAAATTTTTTCAAAACTACGTGATGTCATTCATTATGCTTAATTTATAAGCCTTTACTCAATGAGTACCAATGATCAGTTTGGAATGATCAATTTAACTGGTCGATCAACTTGACATGTCTGCACTAAATCGTCCATAACTTTTGGTTTATAGCCCAAATTGACACGAGTCCAATGCCAACATTAAACTAGGTTCATTTTCTATATTGTGACAAAATTTGAAATAGAAATAGATACGAAAAAGCGTCCAAGTAATCCGATCTATCTTGGACTACGTGATTGCAAGAATTATTCTTCATTGATTATCTTTTACTCAACGAATACCAATGATCAGTTTAGAATGATCATTTTAACTTGCCGATCAACTTGACATATTTGCAATAAATCATCCGTAACTTTTGATTTAGAGGTCATAATGACACAAATCCAATGCTCACATTAAGCTAGCTCAATTTTCTATATTATGATGAAATTTAAGAATAAAATTGCTTTGACAAGTCCTCCAACTAATCAAATCTATTCAAAACTACGTGATGTCATGCATTAAGCTTCATTTATAAGCCTTTACTCAATGAGCACCAATGATCAGTTTGGAATGATCAATTTAACAGGCTGATCAACTTGACATGTCTGCAATAAATCGTCTAAAACTTTTTTTATAGCTCATAATGACACGAATCCAATCCCCACGTTAAAGTAGCTCAATTTTCTATATTTTGACAAAATGAGATAGAAACAGATACAAAAAAGCGTATAAGTAATCCAATCTGGCCAAAACTGCGTGATGCCATGCATTATGCTTCATTTTAAGCCTTTACTCAATGAGCACCAATTATTAGTTTAGAATGATCACTTTAACTGGCCGATTAATTTTACATGTCGGTACTAAATTGTCTCTAACTTTTGATTTAGAGCTTAGAATGAAATGAATCCAATGTCCACGTTAAGGTAGATCAATTTTTATATTGTGAAGAAATTTGAGACAAAACTAGATACGACAAAGCGTCCAAGTAATCCAATCTATTCCAGACTGCGTGATGTAATGCTCTATGCTTCATGTATAAGTGTTTACTTAATGAGTATCAATGATCAGTTTAGAATGATCACCTTAACTGGCTGATCAACTTGACATGTCCGCACTAAGTTGTCCGTAACATATGATTTAGAGCTCAGAATGACACCAATCCAATGCCCACGTTAACCGAGCTCAATTTGCTAAATTATGTCAAAATTTGAGACAAAAATAGATACGACAAAGCATCCAAGTAATTCAATCTATCGCAAACCGCATGATGCCATGCATTATGATTCATTTATAAGCATTTATTCCATGAGCATCAATAATCACAAGAATGATCATTTTAATTAACTGGCCGATCAAATTGACATGTCCGCACTAAATCACCCGTAACTTTTGATTTATACCTCAGAATGACACGAATCCAATGACCACGTTAAGTTAGCTCAATTTTCTATATTGTGAAAAAAATTGAGACATATATAGATACGAAAATAGGTACAAGTAATCCAATCTCTCCCGAACTACGTTATGCCATGCATTATTCTTAATTTATAAGCTTTCACTCAATCAGCATCAATGATCAGTTTAGAATGATCATTTTAACTTGCCGATCAATTTCACATATCCGCACTAGATCGTCGGTAACTTTTAATTTAGAGCTCATAATGACACAAATCCAATGCCCACGTTAAGCTAGCTTAGTTTTCTATATTGTGATGAAATTGAAGACTAAATTTGCTTTGACAAGTCCCCCAAGTAATCAAATTTATTCAAAACTACGTGATATCATTCATTATGCTTAATTTATAAGCCTTTGCTCAATGAGTACCAATGATCAGTTTGGAATGATCAATTTAACTGGTCGATCAACTTGACATATCTGCACTAAATCGTCCATAACTTTTGGTTTATAGCTCATATTGACAAGAGTCCAATGCCCACATTAAACAAGGTTAATTTTCTATATTGTGACAAAATTTGAAATAGAAATAGATACGAAAAAGCGTCTAAGGAATCCAATCTAGCAAAAAATGCGTGATACCATGCGCTATGCTTCGTTTGTAAGGATTGACTCAATAAGCATCAATGATTAGAACAATGATCATTTTAACTGGCCGATAGACTTGACATGTCTGCAGTAAATCATTTGTAACTTTTGATTTAGACCTCAGAATGACATGAATCCAATGCCCTCGTTAAGCAAGCTCAATGTTCTATATTGTGACAAAATTTGAGACAGAAATAGATATGACAAAATGTCCAAGTAATCCAATCTATCCTGAACTACGTGATTGAATGCATTATTCTTCATTGATAAGCTTTTACTCAATGAATATCAATGATCAGTTTAGAATGATCATTTTAACTTGCCGATCAACTTGACATATCTGCAATAAATTATTCGTAACTTTTTATTTAGAGCTCATAATGACACGAATCCAATGCTCACGTTAAGCTAGCTCAATTTTCTATATTATGATGAAATTTAAGAATAAAATTGCTTTGACAAGTCCTCCAACTAATCAAATCTATTCAAAACTACGTGATGTCATGCATTAAGCTTCATTTATAAGCCTTTACTCAATGAGCACCAATGATCAGTTTGGAATGATCAATTTAACAGGCTGATCAACTTGACATGTCTGCAATAAATCGTCTAAAACTTTTTTTATAGCTCATAATGACACGAATCCAATCCCCACGTTAAAGTAGCTCAATTTTCTATATTTTGACAAAATGAGATAGAAACAGATACAAAAAAGCGTATAAGTAATCCAATCTGGCCAAAACTGCGTGATGCCATGCATTATGCTTCATTTTAAGCCTTTACTCAATGAGCACCAATTATTAGTTTAGAATGATCACTTTAACTGGCCGATTAATTTTACATGTCGGTACTAAATTGTCTCTAACTTTTGATTTAGAGCTTAGAATGAAATGAATCCAATGTCCACGTTAAGGTAGATCAATTTTTATATTGTGAAGAAATTTGAGACAAAACTAGATACGACAAAGCGTCCAAGTAATCCAATCTATTCCAGACTGCGTGATGTAATGCTCTATGCTTCATGTATAAGTGTTTACTTAATGAGTATCAATGATCAGTTTAGAATGATCACCTTAACTGGCTGATCAACTTGACATGTCCGCACTAAGTTGTCCGTAACATATGATTTAGAGCTCAGAATGACACCAATCCAATGCCCACGTTAACCGAGCTCAATTTGCTAAATTATGTCAAAATTTGAGACAAAAATAGATACGACAAAGCATCCAAGTAATTCAATCTATCGCAAACCGCATGATGCCATGCATTATGATTCATTTATAAGCATTTATTCCATGAGCATCAATAATCACAAGAATGATCATTTTAATTAACTGGCCGATCAAATTGACATGTCCGCACTAAATCACCCGTAACTTTTGATTTATACCTCAGAATGACACGAATCCAATGACCACGTTAAGTTAGCTCAATTTTCTATATTGTGAAAAAAATTGAGACATATATAGATACGAAAATAGGTACAAGTAATCCAATCTCTCCCGAACTACGTTATGCCATGCATTATTCTTAATTTATAAGCTTTCACTCAATCAGCATCAATGATCAGTTTAGAATGATCCTTTTAACTTGCCGATCAATTTGAAATATCCGCACTAGATCGTCAGTAACTTTTGATTTAGAGCTCATAATGGCAGGACTCCAATGCCCATGTCAAGCGAGCTCAGTTTTCCACATTGTGACAAAATTTGAGATAGAAACATATTCCAAAAAGCGTCCAAGTAATCTAATCCATCTCAAACGGCGTGATACCATGACTTATGCTTCATTTATAAGCGTTTACTTAATGAGCACCAATGACCAGTTAAGAAAGATCATTTTAACTGGCCGATCAACTTGATAAATGCGCACTAAATCGTCCGTAACTTTTGATTTTGACCTTAGAATGACACGAATCCAATGCACACGTTAAGCTAGCTCAATTTTCTATATTGTGACAAAATTTGAGATAGAAATAGATACGACAAAGCGTCCAAGGTCCAAACTATCTTGAACTGTGTGATGCCATGCGTTATGCTTGATTTATAATCCTTTATTTAACGAGCACCAATGATCAGTTTAGAATGATCACTTTAACTGGCTGATCAACTTGACATGTCCGCACTAAGTCGTGTATAACTTTTGATTTAGAGCTCAAAATGACTTGATTCCTATGCCCACGTTAAGCTAGATTAGTTTTCTATATTATTATAAAATTTAAGACTAAAATTGCTTTGAAAAGTCTTCCAAATAATCAAATTTATCTAAAACTACATGATGTCGTGCATTATGTTTCATTTATAAGCTTCTACTCAGTGAGCACCAATGATCAGTTTAGAATGATCATTTTAAGTGGTCAATCAACTTGACATATCTTTACTAAATCAATCATAACTTTTGATTTATAGCTCATAATAATACGAATCCAATGCCCACGTTAAGGTAACTCAATTTTTTATATTGTGACAAAAAATGAGAAAGAAATAGATTCGAAAATGCGTCCAAGTAATCCAATCTGGCCAAAACTACCTGATGTCATGCATTATACTTCATTTATAAGCCTTTACTCAATGAGCACCACCAATGATTAGTTTAGAATGATCACTTTAACTGGTCGATCAACTTGACATGTATCCACTAAATCGTCCATAACTTTTGATTTATAACTCATAATGACATGAATCCAATGCCCACGTTAAGCTAGCTCAATTTTCTATATTTTGACAAAATTTGAGATAGAAACAGATGCAAAAAAGCGTTCAAGTAATCCAATATAGCCAAAACTGCGTGATGGCAAACATTATGCTTCATTTATTGTCCTTTACTCAATGAGCACTAATGATCAGTTTAGAATGATCATTTTAACTGGCCGATAAATTTGGCATGTCCGTACTAAATCGTTCATAACTTTTTGTTTAGGGCGTAGAATGACCTAAATCCAATGCCCTCGTTAAGCTAGCTCAATTTGCTATATTGTGACAAAATCTAAAACAAAAATAGATACGACAAGGCATCCAAGTAATCAAATCTATCCCAAACTGCATGATGCTATGCGTTATGATTCATTTATAAGGATTTCCTCAATTAGCATCAATGATCAGAGGAATGATCATTTTAACTGGCCGATCAACTTGACATGTCCGCATTAAATCGTCCGTAACTTTTGATTTAGACCTAAGAATGACACGAGTACAATCCCCATGTTTAGCTAGCTCAATTTTCTTTATTGTGACAAAATTTGAGACATAAATAAAAATGACTAACCATCCTAGTAATCCAATCTATCCTGAACTACATGATTCCATGCATTATTCTTCATTTATAAGCTTTTAGTCAATGAGTACCAATGATCGGTTTAGAATGATCATTTTAACGTGCCAATAAACTTGACATATCCGCACTAAATCATCCGTAACTTTGATTTATAGCTCATAATGACCCGAATCCAATGCCCACGTTAAACTAGGTCAATTTTCTATATAGTAGTAACAAAATTTGAGACATATATATATATACGATAATGCGTCCAAGTAATCCAATCTATCCCGAACTACGTGATGCCATTTACTATTCTTCATTTAAAAGCCTTTACTCAATCAGCACCAATGATCACTTTATAATAATCATTTTAACTTGCCGATCAATTTGACATATCCGCATTAAATAATCCGTAACTTTTGATTCACAACTCATAATGACACGAATCGAAACCCACGTTAAGCTAACTCAATTTTTTATAATGTGATAAAATTTAAGACTAAACTTGCTTTGAAAAGTGCGCCAAGTAATCAAATCTATCCAAAACTAGGTGATGTTATGCATTATGCTTCATTTATAAGTTTTTACTCAATGAGCACCAATGATCAGTTTGGAATGATCAATTTCACTGGCCGATGAACTTGACATGTCTACACTAAATAGTCCATAACTTTTGTTTTATAGCTCATAATGACACGAATCCAATGCCCACGTTAAACTAGGTCAATTTTCTATATAGTAGTAACAAAATTTGAGACATATATAGATACGATAATACGTCCAAGTAATTCAATCTATCCCGAACTACGTGATGCCATTTACTATTCTTCATTTAGAAGCCTTTACTCAATCAGGACCAATGATCACTTTATAATAATCATTTTAACTTGCCGATCAATTTGACATATCCGCATTAAATACTCCGTAACTTTTGATTTACAACTCATAATGACACGAATCGAAACCCACGTTAAGCTAACTCAATTTTTTATATTGTGATAAAATTTAAGACTAAACTTGCTTTGAAAAGTGCGCCAAGTAATCAAATCTATCCAAAACTAGGTGATGTTATGCATTATGCTTCATTTATAAGTTTTTACTCAATGAGCACCAATGATCAGTTTGGAATGATCAATTTCACTGGCCGATGAACTTGACATGTCTACACTAAATAGTCCATAACTTTTGTTTTATAGCTCATAATGACACGAATCCAATGCCCACGTTAAACTAGGTCAATTTTCTATGTAGTAGTAACAAAATTTGAGACATATATAGATACGATAATACGTCCAAGTAATTCAATCTATCCCGAACTACGTGATGCCATTTACTATTCTTCATTTAGAAGCCTTTACTCAATCCGCACCAATGATCACTTTATAATAATCATTTTAACTTGCCGATCAATTTGGCATATCTGCATTAAATACTCTGTAACTTTTGATTTACAACTCATAATGACACGAATCGAATACCCACGTTAAGCTAACTCAATTTTCTATATTGTGATAAAATTTAAGACTAAACTTGCTTTGAAAAGTGCGCCAAGTAATCAAATCTATCCAAAACTAGGTGATGTTATGCATTATGCTTCATTTATGAGTTTTTACTCAATGAGCACCAATGATTAGTTTGGAATGATCAATTTCACTGGCCGATGAACTTGACATGTCTACACTAAATAGTCCATAACTTTTGTTTTATAGCTCATAATGACACGAATCCAATGCCCACGTTAAGCTAGCTCACTTTTCTATTTTGTGACAAAATTTTAGATCGAAACAGATATGAAAAACCGTCCAAATAATCCAATCTAACCAAAACTGCGTTATGCCATGCATTATGCTTCATTTATAAGCCTTTTCTCAATGAGCACCAATGATCAGTTTAGATTGATCACTTCCACTGGCCGAAAAATTTTACATGCCCGCACTAAATCGTCCGTAAATTTTGGTTTAGAGCTTAGAATGATACGAATCAAATGCCCACATTAAACTAAATCATTTTTTTATATTGTGACAAAATTTGAGATAGAACTAGATACGACAAAGCATCCAAGTAGTCCAATCCATCTCAGACGGCGTGATTCCGTGCCTTATGCTTCATTTATAAGCGTTTACTTAATGAAAACCAATGATCAGTTAAGAAAGATCATTTTAACTGGCCGATTAGCTTGACAAATCCGCACTAAAACCAATGCCCACGTTAAACCAGCTCAATTTTCTATATTGTGACAAAATTTGAGATAGAAATATTCAAGAAAAATCGTCCAAGTAATCCAATCTATACAGAACTGCGTGATGCCATGCATTATGCTTCATTTATAAGCATTTACTCAATGAGCATCAATGATCAGAAGAATGATCATTTGAACTGGCCAATCAATTTGACATGTCTGCACTAAATCATTAGTAACTTTTGAGTTAGATCTTAGAATGACGCGAATCCAATGCACACGTTAAGCTCGCTCAATTTTCTATATTGTGACAAAATTTGAGACAGAAATAGATACGACAAAACATCCAAGTAATCCAAACTATGCTGAACTGTGTGATACCATGCATTATGCTTCATTTATAAGCCTTTACTCAATGCGCACCAATGATCAGTTTAGAATTATCACTTTAATTGGCTGATAAACTTGACATCTCCGCACAAAATCGTGTATCACTTTTGATTTAGAGCTCAAAATGACTTCAATCCTATGCCCACGTTAAACTAGATTAATTTTCTATATTTTGATAAAATTTAAAACTAAAATTGCTTTGACAAGTCCTCCATGTAATCAAATTTATTCAAAACTACGTGATATCATGCATTATGCTTAATTTATAAGTCTTTACTCAATGAGCACCAATGATCAGTTTGGAATGATCAATTTAACTGGCCGATCAACTTGACATGTCTGCAATAAATCATCAATAACTTTCGTTTTATAGCTCATAATGACCTGAATCCAATGCCCACGTTAAGCTAGCTCAATTTTCTATATTGTGACAAAATTTGAGAAAGAAATATATACGAAAAAGCATCCAAGTAATCCAATCTAGCCGAACTACGTGATGCCATGCATTATACTTCATTTATAAGTCTTTACTCAGTGAGCACCAATGATCAGTTTAGAATGATCACTTTAACTGGTTGATCAACTTGACATGTCTGCACTAAATCATCTGTAACTTTTGATTTAGAGATTATATGACACGAATCCAATGCCCACGTTAAAGTAGATCAAATTTATGAATTGTGAGAAAATTTGAGACATAACTAGATACAACAAAGCGTCCAAGTTATCCAATCTATCCCAGACTGCATGATGCCATGCTTTATGCTTCATTTATAAGTGTTTACTTAATGGGCACCAATGATCAGTTTAGAATGATCACTTTAACTGGCCGATCAACTTAACATGTCCGCACAAAATTGTCCATAACTTTTGATTTACAGCTCAGAAACACACGAATCCAATGTCCGCTTTGAATTGTTTGTAAATTATGATTTAGAGCCCATAATGACACGAATCCAATGCTCACGTTAAGCTAGCTTAATTTTCTATACTGTGACAAAATTTGAGACTGAAATAGATACGACAATGCTTCCAAATAATCCATTCAATCCTGAACTACATGATGCCATGCATTATGCTTCATTTATAAGCCCTTTCTCAATGAGCACCAATGATCAGTTAAGAAAGATTTTTTGAACTAGCCGATCAACTAGACAAGTCCGTACTAATTCGTCCATAAATTTTGATTTAGAGCTCAGAATGACATGAATCCAATGCCCACATTAAGCTAGCTCAATTTTTTATATTGTGAGAAAATCTATGTTTGAACTAGATACGGCAAAGCATCCACGTAATCCTATCTATCCTAGACTGTGTGATGCCATGCTTTATGCTTCGTTTATATTTGTTTAGTTAATGAGCACCATTGATCAGTTTATAACGATCAGTTTAACTAGGCTGATATACTTGACATGTCCACTCTGAACCGTTTCCGTAACTTATGATTTAGAGATCATAATGACACGAATCCAATGCTCACGTTAAGTTAGCTCACTTTTCTATATTGTTATAAAATTTGAGACAGAAATAGATACGACAAAGCGTCCAAGTAATCCAATCTATCCCGAAATGTGTGATGCCATGCATTATTCTTAATTTATAAGCTTTTACTCAATGACCACCAATGATCAGTTTAGAATAACTTGACATGTCTGCACTAAACTGTCAATAACTTTTGATTTATAGAGTCTAAGTAATCCAATCTATCCAAAATTTTGTGATGCCATGCATTATGTTTCTTTTATAAGCCTTTACTCAATGAGCACCAATGATCAGTTTAGAATGATCAGTTTAACTGGCGGATCAACTTGAAGTGTCTGCACTAAATCGTCAGTAACTTATGATTTAGAGCTCAGAATGACACGAATTCAATGCCCACGTTAAGCTAGCTTAATTTTCTATGCTGTCAAAAAAATTGAGACAAAAATAGATACGAAAAACCGTCCAAGTAATCTAATCGAGCCATGCATTATGCTTCATTTATAAGCGTTTACTCAATAAGCACCAATGATCAATTTAGAATAATCATATTAACTGGCATATCAACTTGATATGTCTGCACTTAATCGTATGTAACTTTTGATTTAGACCTCGGAATGACACGAATCCAATACCCACATTAAAATAGCTCAATTTTCTATTTTGACAAAATTTGAGATAGAAGTAGAGACGACAAAGCGTCCAAGTTAGCCAATCTATCCCAAACTTCGTAATGTCATGCTTTATGCTTCATTTAAAAGCGTTTACTTTATCAGCAGCAGTGATCAGTTAATAATGATTATTTTAACATGCCGATCAACTTGATATGTCCGCACTAAATTGTCCCTAATTTATGATTTAGAGCTCGGACTGACACAAATCCAATGCCCATGTTAACCTAGTTAAATTTTCTATATTGTGACACAATTTGAGACAAAAATAGATAGGGCAAAGCATCCAAGTAATCAAATCTATCACGAACTGTGTGATGCCATGAATTATGTTTCATTTATAAGACCTTACTCAATGAGCACCAATGATCTATAAAAAATGTTGATTTTAACTCGCCGATCCATTTGACATGTCCGCACTAAATCGTTCGTGATTTTTGATTTAGAGCTCAGAATGACACGAATCCAATACCCACGTTAAGCTTGCTCAATTTTCTATATTTTGAGAAAATCATAGACAGAAATAGAGAGAACAAAGCGTCCCGGTAATCCAATATATCCCAAACTGTTTGATACCATGCATTATGCTTCATGTATAAGCTTGTAATCAATGATTAGCAATGATGAGTTAAGAATGATTATTTTAACTGGCCAATCAACTTGACTTGTCCGCACAAATGGTCCATAACTTTTGACTTAGAGCTTCGAATGACACGAATCCAATGCCCACGTCAAGCTAGCTCAATTTTCTATATTGTGAGAAAATTTTAGACAGAAATAGATACGACAAAGCGTCCAAGTAATCCAATCTATCTTGAACTGCGTGATGCTATTCATTATGCTTCATTTATAAGCCTTTACTCAATAAGCACCAATGATCAGTTTAGAATGATCATTTTAAATCGCCGATCAACTTAACATGTCTGCACTAAAAGTATTAGCAACAGTTGGTTTTATTGCGGGACAGCTCATGATGTTCATATCGATCTATTATGCGCCTCTGCATTTAGCATTGGGTAGACCTCATACAATAATCGTCCATAAATTTTTATTTATAGCTCACAATGACACGAATCCAGTGCCCACGTTAAGTTAGCTCAATTTTCTAAATTGTGAAAAAATATGAGACAAAAATAGATAAGACTTTACTCAATGAGCACCAATGATCAGTTTAGAATGATCTTTAACTGGCGGATCCATTTGACATGTCCACACTAAATCGTCCATGACTTTTGATTTAGTGCTAAGAATGATACGAATCCAATGCCCACATTAAGCTTGCTCAATTTTCTATATTTTGAGAAAATCATAGACAGAAATAGAGAGGACAAAGCGTCCAAGTAATCCAATATATCCTAAACTGCTTGATACCATGCATTATGCTTCATGTACAAGCTTGTAATCAATGATAAGCAATGATCAGTTAAGAATGATCATTTTAACTGGCCGATCAACTTGACATGTCCGTACTAATGGTCCGTAACTTTTGACTTAGAGCTCCGAATGACACGAATCCAATACCCACGTCAATCTAGCTCAATTTTCTATATTGTGAGAAAATTTGATACAGAAATAGAAACGACAAAGCATCCAAGTAAACCAATCTATCCCGAACTGCGTGATGCTATTCATTATGCTTCATTTATAAGCCTTTACTCAATAAGCACCAATGATCAGTTTAGAATTATCATTTTAAATGGCCGATCAACTTAACATGTCTGCACTAAATCGTCCATAAATGTTTATTTATAGCTCATAATGACACGAATCCAATGCCAAAGTTAAGCTAGCTCTTTCTAAATTGTGACAAAGTCTGAGACAAAAATAGGTAAGACAAATCGTCCACGTAATGCAATCTATCTCGAATTGTGTGATGCTATGCATTATGTTTCATTTATAAGCCTTTACTCAATGAGCACCAATAATCAGTTGATACTGATTATTTTAATTGGCCGATCAACTTGACATGTCCGCACTAAATCATCCGTAACTTATGATTTAGAGCTTAGAATGACACGAATCCGATTCCCACGTGAAGCTTGATAAATTTTCTATATTGTGTCAAAATTTGAGGCCGAAATAGATACGACAAAGCATCCAAGTATTCCAATCTATCCCAAACTGGGTGATGCCATGCCTTATGCTTCATTTATAAGCTTTTACTCTATGGGAACCAATGATTAGTTAAGAATGATAATTTTAACTGGCCGATCAACTTGATATGTCCGCACAAAATCTTCTGTAATTTTTGATTTAGATCCCAGAATGACATGATGCCAATGCCCACGTTAATCTAGCCCAATTTTCTATATTGGGACAAAATTTGAGATAGAAATAGATACGACAAAGCGTCCAAGTAATCCAATCTATCCCGAACTTCGTAATGCCATGCTTCATGCTTCATTTATAAGCCTTTACTCGATGAGCACCAATAATCAATTTAGAATGATCATTTTAGCTTTCCGATCAACTAGACATTTCTGCACTAAATCGTCCATAACTTTTGATTTAGAGCTGAGAAAAAACACAAATCGAATGCCACATTAAGATATATTTTGTATATTGTGACAAAAATTGAGACAAAAATAGATACGACAAAGTGTCCATGTAATCCTATCTATCCCAAACTGTTAGATGCCATGCATTATGTTTCATTTATAAGCCTTTACTCAATGAGCACCAATGATTAGTTAAGAATGATCATTTTAACAGGCCGATCAACTTGACATAACTGCACTAAATCGTCCGTAGCTTTTCATGTATAGCTCAGAATGACACGAATCCAATGCCCACACTAAACTTGTTCAATTTTCTATATTTTGACAAAATTTGAAATAAAACTGGATACGCCAAACCGTCCAAGTAATCTACTCTATCCAAAAATACGTGATCCCATGCATTATGCTTCATTTATAAGCCTTTACTCAATGAGCACCAATGATCAGTTTAGAATGGTCACTTGACATTTCTCCACTAAATCATACGTAACTTTTGATTTATAGCTCCGAATGACACGAATCCAATTCCAACATTAAACCAGTTCAATTTTCTATATTGTGACAAATTTTGAAACAGAAATGTATACAAAAAACTGTCCAAGTAGTTAAATCTATCCCAAACAGCGTGATGCCATGCATTATGTTTCATTTATAAGCCTTTAGTCAATGAGCACCAATGATCAGTGCAGAATGATCATTTTACAATGATCAGTGCAGAATGATCATTTTACAATGATCATTTTTACTGGCCGATCAACTTGTCATGTTTGCACTAAATCGTCCATAACTTTTGATTTATAGCTCAGAATGACACGAATCAAATGCCCACATTAAGCTAGTTCAATTTTCTATATTGTGATAAAATTTGAGACACAAATAGATACGACAAAGCGTCCCAGTAATCCAATCTATCCCAAATTGCGTGATACGATGCATTATTTTCATTTATAAGCTTTTACTCAATAGGCAACAATGATATGTTTAGAATGATCATTTTAACCGGCCAATCAACTTGTCATGTCTACACTAATCGTCCATAACTTTTGATTTATAGCTCAGAATGACAAGAATCCAATGCCACATTTTAAGCTAGTTCAATTTTCAATATTGTGACAAAAATTTGAATCAAAATTAGATACGACAAAGCATTCAAGTAATCCAATCTATCCCAAACTACGTGATGCTATGCTTTATGCCTCATTTATAACCCTTTAATTAATGGGCAGCAATGATCAGTTTAGAATGATCATTTTAACTCGACCATCAACTTGACATGTCCCCACTAAATTGTTCGTAACTTTATTTTGAGCTCAGAAAGACACGATCCAGTGCCCACGTTAAACTAGATAAAAATTTCTATATTGTAACAAAATTTGAGACAGAAGTAGAGACAAGAAAGCGTTCAAGTAATCCAATCTATCGCAAACTGCGTGATGCCACACATTATACTTCATTTATAAGATTTTATTCAATGAGCACCAATGATAAGTTTAGAATGATCACTTTAACTGGCTGATCAATTTGACATGTACGCATTAAATTGTCCGTAACTTTTGATTTATAGCTCGGAATGACACGAATTCAATGCCCACACTAAGCTAATTCAATTTTCTATATTTTGACAAAATTTTAGACAGAACTAGATACGACAAACCGTCCAAATAATCTAATCTATCCAAAACAGCGTGATGTCATGCATAATGCTTCATTAATAAGCCTTTACTCAATGACCACCAATGATCAGTTTAGAATGGTCACCTTAATTGGCCAATCAACTGGACATATCTGCCCTATATCTTCTGTGATTTTTGATTTATAGCTCAAAATGACACGAATCCAATGTCCACATTAAACCAGTTCAATTTTTTATATTATGACAAAGTTTGAAGCAGAACTATATACGAAAAATTGTCTAAGTAGTTCAATCTATCCCAAACTACATGATGTCATGCATTATTTTAGAATTATCATTTTAATCGGCTGATCAACTTGTCATGTCTGCACTAAATCGTCCATAACTTTTAATTTATAGCTCAGAATGACACAAATCCAATGCCCACATTAAGCTAGTTCAATTTTCTACATTGTGACAAAATTTGTAATAGAACTAGATACGACAAAGAGTCCCAGTAATCCAATGCCCACGTTAAGCTACCTCAATTTTCTATATTGTGGCAAAATTTAGGACTAAAATTGCTTTGAAAAATCGTTCAAGTAATCAAATCTATCTAAAATTGCGAAATGTCATGCATTATGCTTCATTATAAGTCTTTACTCAATGAGCACCAATGATTAGTTGAGAATGATCATTTTAAGTGCCCAACAAACTTGACATGTCTGCACTTAATCGTCCTTAACTTTTGATTTATGGCTTAGAATGACACGAGACCAATGCCCATGCTAAGCGAGTTCAATTTTCTATATTGAAACGAAATTTGAGACAAAAATAGATTCGACAAAGTGTCCAAGTAATCCAATCTATTCCAAACTGTGTGATGCCATAAATTATGCTTCATTTATAAGCCTTTACTTAATGAGCATCAATGATTAGAAGAATGATCATTTTAAATGGGCGATCAACTTCACATGTCCGCTCTAAATGGTTTGAAACTTCTGATTTAGAGCTCCGAATGATGCGAATCCAGTGCCCAAGTTAAACTAGCTTAATTTTCTATATGGTGACAAAATTTGTGACAGAAAAAGATACGACAAAGCGTCCTAGTAATCCAATGTATCTCAAACTGAGTGATACCATGCATTGCGCTTCATTTATATGCCTTTACTCATTGAACACCAATATCAGTTAAGAATGATCATTTTAAGTGGCCGATCCACCTAACATGTCCGCACTAAATTGTCCATATCGTTCGATTTAGAGGTCATAATGACACGAATCCAATGCCCTCGTTAGGCTAGCTCAATTTTCTATATTTTGACAAAATTTAAGATAGAAATGGAGACGACAAAGCGTCCAAGTAATCCAATCTATCCAAACTGCTTGATCCCATGAATTGTGCTTCATTTATAAGCCTTTAATAATGAGATCCAATGATCACTTAAGAATGATCACTTCAACTTGCCACTCAACTTGACATGTCAGCACTAAATCGTCCGTAATTTTTAATTTAGAGTCCATAATGACATGAATCCAATGCCCACGTAAATCAAGTTCAATTTTCTATATTGTAACAAAAATATATACAGAAATAGATACGACAAAGCGTTCAAGTAATCCAATCTATCTCGAACTTCGTGATACCATGCATTATTCTTCATGTATAAACTTTACTTAATGAGCACCAATAATCAGTATCATTTTTACAGACCGATCAACTTGACACGTCTACACTAAATCGTCCATAAAATTTGATTTATAGGTCATAATGACACGAATCTAATGCCCACTTTAAGCTAGCTACACTTGCTATATTGTGACAAAATTTGAGACAAAAATAGATACAACTAAGCGTCCAAGTAATCCAATCTATCCCGAACTGTGTGATGCCATGCATTATGCTTTATTTATATGCTTTTTACCAATGAGCATCAATGATCAAGTAAAAATGATCATTTTAACTGGCCGATCAACTTGACATGTCCGCACAAAATCGTCCGTAAAGTTTGATTTAAAACTCCGAATGACACGAATCCAATGTCCATGTTAAACTAGCTCAATTATCTATCTTGTGTCCAAGTAATCCAATCTATCCCAAACTGTGTGATGCTCTGCATTATACTTCATTCATAAGGCTTTACTCAAGAAGCACCATTGATCAGTTTAGAATGATCATTTTAACTGGCCGATCAACTTGACATGTCTGCACTAAATCGTCCATAAATTTTGATTTATAACTCCGAATGACACGAATCCATTGCCCACGTAAAGCTAGTTCAATTTTTTAAATTGAGAAATTTTAGACAGAAAAAGATACGAGAAAACATCTAAGTAATCCAATCTATCCAAAACTGTGTGATGCTCTGCATTATGCATCATTTATAAGCCTTTACTCAATGAGCACTAATGGTCAGTTTAGAATGATCATTGTAACTAGCCGATAAACTTGACATAGCCACACTAAGTCATTTGTAACTCTTGATTTAGTGCTCAGAATTACACGAATCTATTGCCCACGTTAAGCTAGCACAATTTTATATATTTTGACAAAATTCGGGACAAAAATAGATACGATAAAATGTCTAAGTAATCTAATCTTTCTACAACTCCGTGACACCATGCATTATGCTTCATTTATAAGCCTTTATTTATTGAGCACCAATGATCAGTTTAGAATGATCATTTTAACTGACCGATCAACTTGATATGTCGGCACTAAATCGTCTGTAAGTTTTGATTTAGAGCTCCGAATGACACGAATACAATGCCCACGTTAAACTAGCATAATTTTGTATATTGTGACAAAATTTGAGACAAAAATAGATACCACAAACCGTCTACGTAATCTAATCTATCACGCACTACGTGATGCCATGCATTATGCTTCACTTATAAGCCTTTACTTAATGACACTAATGGTCAGTTTAAAATGTTCACTTTAACTGGCCGATCAACTTGACATATCTATACTAAATCGTCCATAATTTTTGATTTATAGCTCATAATGACACGAATC
This sequence comes from Pugionium cornutum, assembly GCA_018901935.1. Taxonomy (NCBI): domain Eukaryota; kingdom Viridiplantae; phylum Streptophyta; class Magnoliopsida; order Brassicales; family Brassicaceae; genus Pugionium; species Pugionium cornutum. The sequence goes on from JAENJI010000798.1 coordinate 80,833, forward strand.
CAATGCCCACGTTAAGCTAACTCAATTTTTTATATTGTGACAAAATTGGAGACAGAAATAGATACGAAAAAGAGTCCAAGTTTGACATGTCCGCACTAAATCGTCCCTAACATTTGATTTAGATTTTAGAATGACATGAAGCCAATGCCCACGTTAAGTTAGCTCAATTCTCTATGTTGTAACAAAATTTGAGACAGAAATAGATTCAAAAAGCGTTCAAGTAATCCAATCTAGCCAAAACTGCATGATGTCATGCATTATTTTTCGTTTAATAAGCCTTTACTCAATGAGCACAAATGATCAGTTCAGAATGATCACTTTAACTTGCCGATCAACTTGATATGTAGGCACAAAATCGTCCGTAACTTTTGATTTAGAGCTCAGGATTACAGGAATCCAATTGCCACATTAAGCTAGCTCAATTTTCTATATTGTGACAAAATTTGAGAAAGAAATAGATACGAGAGAGCGTCCAAATAATCAAATTTATCCTGAACTACGTGATGTCATGCATTATCCTTCATTTATAAGCTTTTACTCAATGAGCACAAATGATCAGTTTAGAATGATATCTTTAACTAGGCAATCAACTTGACATGTCCGCACTAAATCGTCCGTAACTTTGATTTGGAGCTCAAAATAACATGAATCCAATGCCCACGTTAAGATAACTCAATTCTCAGTATTGTGACAAAATTTGACACAAAAATAGGTACGAAAAAGCGTTCAAGTAATCCAATCTAGCCAAATTGCATAATGCATGGCATTATGCTTGATTTATAAGCCTTTACTCAATGAGCACCAATGATAAGTTTAACTGGCCGATAACCTTGGCATGTCCACACTAAATCGTCCCAAACTTTTGATTTAGAGCTCAGAATGGCACGAATCCAATGCCCACGTTAAGCTAACTCAATTCTCTATGTATTAACAAAATTTGAGATAGATATAGATACAAAAAAGCGGTCAAGTAGTCCAATCTAGCGAAAACGCATGATGCCATGCATTATGCTTCATTTATAAGCCTTTACTTAATGAGCACAAATGTTCAGTTTAGAATGATCACTTTAAGTAGGCGATCAACTTGACATGCCCGCACTAAATATTCCATAACTTTTAATTCATATCTCAAAATAACACGAATCCAATGTTCATGTTAAAGTAGCTCAATTTTCTATATTATGACAAAATTTGACATAGAATAGATACGAAAATGCGTTTGTGTCATCCAATATAACCAAAACTGCGTGATGCCATGCATTATGCTACATTTATAAGCTTTTCCTCAATGAGCACCAATGCTCAGTTTGGAATGATCACTTTAGCTGGCCGATCAACTTGACATGTCCACATTAAACTGTTCGTAAGTTTTGATTTAGAGTTTCAGAATGACACGAATCCAATGACCACGTTAAGCTATCTCAATTCTCTATGTTGTGACCAAATTTGAAACAAAAATAGATACAAAAAAGCATTCAAGTAAATCAATCTAGCCCGAACGGTGTGATGTCAGGCATTATGCATCATTTATAAACCTTTAATCAATGAACACCAATGATCAATTTGAAATGATCACTTTAAATGGCCGATCAACTTGACATGTCCGCACTAAATCGTCCATAACTTTTTACTTAGAGCTCCAAATGACACGAATCCAGTGCCCACGTTAACCTAGCTCAATCTTTTATATTGTGACAAAATATTAGATAGAAATAGATACAACAAAGCGTCCAAAAAATCGAATCTATCCTGAACTACGTGATGTCATGCATTATGCTTCATTTGTAAGCTTTTACTCAATGAGCATCAATGATCAGTTTAGAATGATCACTTTATCTGGCCGATCAACTTGATATGTCCTTACTAAATCGTTCGTATCTTTTTATTTACAGCTCAAAATGATACGAATCCAATGCCCAAGTTAAGCTAGCTCAATGTTCTATATTTAAACAAAATTTGAGATATAAATAGATACGACAAAGCATCTTAGTAATCCAAACTATCCCGAACTGCATGATGTCATCCATTATGCTTCATTTGTAATCCTTTTACACAAAGAGTACCAATGATCAGTTAAGAATGATCACTTTAACTGGCAGATTAACTTGACTTGTCCACATTGATTAATCCATAAGTTTTGAATTAGAGCTCAGAATAACACGAATCCAATGCCCACATTAATCTAGCTCAATT
>JAENJI010000080.1:2348-19502 GCA_018901935.1 Pugionium cornutum
CAGGAGACCAGACTGGCCGACCAGGAAGCTTGCCGAGACAGCAGGACCATCTGGCGCCTGCGGACCAGACAGTACCGCGGACCCTCGACCTATAGGACCAGACCGGTCAACATCGCGGAGAGGCCCAAGCTTCCGGCACACTTGGTGGGGACGTGAATGACACCGGTCCCCTGATGACACCGCCGACTCCGGGATCAACTTGGCGGTCCTGAAGTCATTCCGCCAGTACCGCACAATCCAGCCGGTACAGCCATCCAGCCGAGTACACGACACTTCCACTTCTACACAAGAGGACTCGGACCAAATGAGCTACCAGCTCCAGGACATGCACTTAGAGGAAGTATCTACACCAGTGGTACCTCCAGGAGCAATGACAAGAAGCAGATCAAGAGCACTCTTCCACAAATTCAGCTTATGGGTCGACAAGCTTCTAGAGGAAGAGCAGCTAAGGACAATGGGCCAGAAGAGCAAATTAGAGTCCAAAGGCTTCTCAACAACACAAGGAACATCAGAGACTTGGGCTTTAGTGGCAAGAGAGGTCAGGGCCCAAAGATTTTAACCCTACTCCAAGTCGAAGACTAGGAGCAAGGCGATGCATGCCACAAGGACGGCCACCTTCCATTTCTTGGCCGTGAGGTGAGTTAAGGTAAGTTTACATTCAATATATGCCTCTTTCTGTTTTGCAGGGTAGGATCTAGTTATTTACATTTTTGAGTCAAGAACATTTTAGGAATAGGTCCTTTTTGATTATGCACTTTTGTATCTTTTCCTTTTGTGCACTTTTGTAAACTTTCCTTTTCTTATTTGAGTCGACCCTAGAAGGTCAAGCTGTCGAGCATATTAATAAGGCTCCTTCCAGCATTGTAGTTCGACAACCTTTTGATTATTAATAAAGTAGAACTTTTTCCTACAAGTTTTCTCTCAAGAGACTTGTGCGCTTAGAACCTAGTTGAGACCAGCCCTCCTAGCTCTAAGTTTGTGATTTATCACGAGGTTCATCACCCTCGTGTGGTTCACTTCACCCTTCCATCGTTTACCAACCAGAAAACCCCTATCCAGAAGCCTAAGGTTGAGTTTCTCACCTAATCTTCTACAAACAGCCCACGCATACATCCTTGAATCAAGGCTTGTATCATTTTGGTATCAGAGCTTAAAGCTCCTAAACCAGGTTGTTTCTATCCTTTTGCTTGTTTTGTTTTGTGTTCTTGCATTAGTTTAAGTCGCATTCAAGAAAAATCAAAAAATAACTCAAACTCAAACCGAGTGCATCTAGCCTCCTACGTGTATCACTAGGGTTTAGATTCACTTTTGCATTGCATTCACGTTTTCCTTTTGTTTATCATATTTCCTTTATTTTTAAGTTAATTAAAAGAAAAGAAAAAAAAAATAGAAAAGATACTAAAAGAATTCGAATTGGACAGCTAGCACAAGTTGTCTAGAAGTTTCCTTTTTTGAATTTCCTTTCCTTAGAATTTTTCCTTTTGCATTTTTTCAAATCCATATAAAAAGAAAACTCTCCTAATAATTTAGGAGCACCTAATTGTCTTCTTTCTTTGTAGCACACATGGGAGAAGAGAATAGAGACGCAGCTGAAGCCATGATGGCCATGTTCACCACACTCCAAACACAACTCGCATCCATAGGCGAGAGGTTGGAGCGTGGAGAGACCAGTGAGATTCAGGCCATAAGGCACGTGAGAGCTGAGCAAGACCGTCCTGAGGGTCCTGAGTACCTTAGGACACGGCACGAACAGGAGGAACCCCAGCCAGATGGAGATGAGGACACAACCTCATAACTATCACCATAGGCCGAGAGGACCTCCACGGCAACCAGAGGCAGAAGATGATGGCTTTGAGCCATATGGTCTTCACCAGAGACCAAGAATGCCTCCTAGACGTCATGAGGATGGAGATGAACACACCTATAACCGGGTAATTCATCCTGATGTTAAACTAACTCCTCCAACTTTTGCAGGAAAAGTAGACCCGAGGCTTACCTAGATTGGGAGAAGCGAATGGATCATATCTTTGATCACTACAACCAACCAGGACCTAGGAGAGTCTCAATGGCAGTAGCACAACTCACGGACAATGCCCTCATCTGGTGGGATCGTGAGGTATCTGACAGAAGGAGGAAGAGAATGAGGCCCGTAGACTCATGGGTCGACATGAAAGACCTCATGCGACAAAGGTATGTTCCACCTTACTTTCATAGGGATTTGCAACGACGTTTCGTACTCTTAAGCAGGGTACCAGATCAGTAGAGGAGTACTATGAAGAGTTCGAGAGGTTAAGGAACAGATTGGAGCTCAATGATGATGAAGAAGCATTGATGGCACAATTCTTGGATGGACTCCAAGAAAGGATCAGCTGCAAGGTGGAAAGGCAAATCTACAACGACTTCAAGGACTTGTTCCACCTATCTGTGCAAGCTGAACAGCACATCAAACGTAAGAGCCAAGACATCCGCAGCAAGCCTAAGACACCTTGGGCACCAAGCAACATGCCTAAGACAGTGGACAAAGGCAAAAGCGGAGATCGAGTCAAGGTTCAAGAGCAAGCCTCCTGAACCCACCCGTGACCAGAGAGAGCCTGGTAAGTCTTCTAACCCTCAAAGATCACGTGACATAACTTGTTTCAAGTGGGGACGTGGACACATCTCAAGGAGTGCCCAAACAACCGAGTCATGCTGATTACGGAGGCAGGAGAATATGAGTCCCAAGATGAAGAGGACTATGAACCAGAAGGAGAATATGGTGACATTGAGTACCCTGATGTGGGGAAGTGCTGGTCACTAGGCGTATCCTCAGTGCAATGGTGGATCCTTCAGAGACCATCCAAAGGAGAACATCTTCCACAGCCGTTGCACCATCAAGGGAAAGGTATGTAACCTCATCATAGATGGTGGTTCTTGCACTAACGTTGCTAGTGCATATATGGTTGATAAGCTAGGTCTAGAGAGGACACGGCATCCTCGACCATATAGACTGAGATGGCTTGATGACAAAGTGGAGCTCAAGATTCATGAGCAAGTCACTGTGCCATTCAGTGTGGGCAAGTACCAAGACCAGGTGCGACGTGGTGCCCATGCAAGCTGGCCATCTTCTACTAGGAAGACCATGGCAGTTTGACAAAGAGACCAGGCATGATGGCAGAACCAATCTCTACACCTTCGTGCATGACAAGAGAAAGGTCAGCCTAGCTCCTCTTACACCTGCCCAAGTACATGAGCTACAACTCCAAATGAGTAAGGAAAAGAAACTTGTCAAGTCTAACTTTCTTATTCAACCTAGTCATGTCCGGAGAGCTTTAGCCTCAAGGACTTAATGTTACTAATGGTTTTCAAGGAAGTGTTGAGTATAGAACAGGGACAGGTAGAGCTACCTCATGAAGTAGCAACACTCCTCAACAAATTCCAGGATGTATTTCCAGAGGAGATACCAGCAGGCTTGCCTCCTTTACGTGGCATAGAACACCAGATTGATCTAGTGCCCGGAGCAGCCCTGCCCAACCGGCCAGCCTACGGATGAGTCCAGAGGAGTCAAGGAGCTTGAGAAGCAAGTCAAGGAGCTCCTGGAGAAAGGATATGTTAGAGAGCCTCAGTCCATGTGCTGTACCAGTGCTACTAGTGCCCAAGAAGGATGGGACTTGGCGCATGTGTGTGGACTGCCGAGCAATCAACAACATCACAGTCAAGTATAGGCATCCAATACCACGACTGGATGACATGCTAGATGAGCTGAGTGGAGCCACGGTCTTCCAAGATAGACCTCAAAAGTGGATACCACCAGGTAAGAATGAAGGAAGGTGATGAGTGGAAGACTGCTTTCAAGACAAAGCAAGGGCTCTCTGAGTGGACAGTCATGCCATTTGGCTTGACTAATGCCCCAAGCACCTTCATGCCTTATGAACCAAGTTCTTAGGGCGTACATCAGTAAGTTGTAGTAGTTTATTTTGATGATATACTTGTTTATAGTAAGTGCCTACGGAACACCTCACACATCTTGAGATGGTACTTAAAACCCTTCGACAAGAAGAGCTTTATGCCAATCTCAAGAAGTGCACCTTTGTACTGATAAAGCTTGTCTTTTTAGGTTTTGTTGTGAGTTCACAGGGCCTACAGGTTGATGAGGAGAAGATTCGAGCCATACAAGAATGGCCAACACCAGGAAACATCAGCCAAGTAAGGAGCTTCCACGGACTGGCCAGCTTCTATAGGAGATTCGTGCCCAACTTCAGCAGTATTGCCTCACCACTGACGGCAGTAGTGAAGAAGAACGTGGGATTCAGCTGGGGAGAAGCTCAGGAGAAGGCATTCCAGGCCTTGAAGGACAGCCTTACACACGCACCAGTGCTAGTCCTTCCCGACTTCAACAAAACGTTTGAAGTGGAGTGTGATGCCTCTGGAATAGGCATAGGAGCAGTGCTAACCCAAGGAGGGAGACCAGTGGCATACTTCAGTGAGAAGCTAGGTGGTGCCTCACTGAACTACCCCACTTATGACAAGGAGCTCTATGCCCTTGTCCGAGCATTGGAGACTTGGCAGCATTACTTGCTGTCCAAGGAGTTTGTGATCCACACTGATCACGAGACTCTCAAACACCTCAGAGGGCAAACCAATCTCAAGAGGAGACATGCCAGGTGGATGGAGTTCATAGAGACCTTCCGTACATCATCAAGTACAAGAAGGGCAAAGACAATGTGGTAGCCGATGCACTATCAAGGAGGTTTGCCTTGATATCAACCATGGAGGCAAAGGTCCTAGGATTCGAGCACATCAAGGATCTATACAAGGATGATCCTGACCTTGCTGAGAGCTACAAGGAGTGTAGCACAGGAGTCATGGCAAATTCTACATCCATGAGGGATTCTTGTTCCGAGAAAGAAGGCTGTGCATACCACAGGATCACTAAGGGAGCTTATCATCCGAGAAGCTCATGGAGGAGGACTCATGGGCCACTTTGGTGTCGACAAGACTCTAGCAGTGGTCAAGGAGCACTTCTACTGGCCACACATCAAGAGGACAGTAGAAGCACATTGTGCAAGATGCATCACTTGCAAGAAGGCAAAGTCCCGAGTGCAACCTCACGGGTTGTATCTCCCACTGCCCATACCAACACATCCATGGGTGGACATCTCGATGGATTTTGTTCTAGGTCTGCCCAAGATCAACCACAAAGATGCAATCTTTGTAGTGGTGGACAGATTCTCCAAGATGGCACATTTCATCCCATGTGCCAATGTCAATGATGCCACACAAACAGCTGAGCTGTTCTTCAGGGAGATAATGCGGCTTCATGGAGTGCCAAGGACCATCGTATCAGATAGGGACACCAAGTTCCTCAGCCATTTCTGGAGGACCCTTTGGAGAAGCTAGGCACGAAGCTACTCTTCTCAACCACTTGCCATCCTCAAACCGATGGCCAAACTGAAGTTGTCAACAGGACACTATCAACCTTCTCAGAACTACACTAGGGAAGAACCTAAAGACTTGGGTGGAGTGCCTGCCATTCATTGAGTTCGCCACAACCGAGCCTGCACTCAGCAACCAAGAAGACACCATTTGAAGTGGTATACGGCTTCAACCCTCTCACCCCATTGGAGCAAACACCACTGCCACCAGCTGAGATGACCAACCTCAGGAGCATCCAAAGCAGAGTTCATAAGGAGTTACACCAGAAGGTAGCAGAAAACTTGGAGAAGAGGACCGGACAGTACGTGACTCATGCCAACAAGGAAGAAAGGAGGTGATCTTTCAACCAGGCGATTGGGTGTGGCTACACCTCGGCAGGAGAGGTTCCCAAACCTAAGGAGTTCCAAGCTAGCACCAAGAGGAGATGGACCATTCAGAGTGCTCGAGAGGATCAACAACAACGCCTACGGATCGAGCTCCAGGTGAGTTTAATGTGTCCAATACGTTCAATGTTACTGACTTGGCCCCTTTCCATGCAGATGATCCAGTTTTGAGGACAAAACCTACTGAAGAGGGAGGGAATGATGAGGACATCAGGTCGCACATCCAGCCAGGAGACCAGACTGGCCGACCAGGAAGCTTGCCCGAGACAGCAGGAACATCTGGCATGCCTGCCGGACCAGACAGTACCGCCGAACCCTCGACCTATAGAACCAGACCGGTCAACATCGCCGGCGGAGAGGCCCAAGCTTCCGGCACACTTGGTGGGGACGTGAATGACACCGCCGTCCCCCTGATGACACCGCCGACTCCGGGATCAACTTGGCCGGTCCTGAAGTCATTCCGGCCAGTACCGCGCACAATCCAGCCGGTACAGGCCATCCAGCCGAGTACACGCACACTTCCACTTCTACACAAGAGGACTCGGACCAAATGAGCTACCAGCTCCAGGACATGCACTTAGAGGAAGTATCTACACCAGTGGTACCACCAGGAGCAATGACAAGAAGCAGATCAAGAGCACTCTTTCCACAAATTCAGCTTATGGGTCGACAAGCTTCTAGAGGAAGAGCAGCTAAGGACAATGGGCCAGAAGAGCAAATTAGAGTCCAAAGGCTTCTCAACAACACAAGGAACATCAGAGACTTGGGCTTTAGTGGCAAGAGAGGTCAAGGCCCAAAGATTTTAACCCTACTCCAAGTCGAAGACTAGGAGCAAGGCGTGTGCATGCCACAAGGACGGCCACCTTCCATTTCTTGGCCGTGAGGTGAGTTAAGGTAAGTTTACATTCTAATATATGCCTCTTTCTGTTTTGCAGGGTAGGATCTAGTTGCTTTACATTTTTGAGTCAAGAACATTTTAGGAATAGGTCCTTTTTCGTTTATGCACTTTTGTATCTTTTCCTTTTGTGCACTTTTGTAAACTTTCCTTTTCTTTATTTGTGTCGACCCTAGAAGGTCAAGCTGTCGAGCATATTAATAAGGCTCCTTCCAGCATTGTAGTTCGACAACCTTTTGATTATTAATAAAGTAGAACTTTTTCCTACAAGTTTCTCTCAAGAGACTTGTGCGCTTAGAACCTAGTTGAGACCAGCCCTCCTAGCTCTAAGTTTGTGATTTATCACGAGGTTCATCACCCTCGTGTGGTTCACTTCACCCTTCCATCGTTTACCAACCAGAAAACCCCTATCCAGAAGCCTAAGGTTGAGTTTCTCACCTAATCTTCTACAAACAGCCCACGCCAAGCATACATCCTTGAATCAAGGCTTGTATCATTTTGGTATCAGAGCTTAAAGCTCCTAAACCAGGTTGTTTCTATCCTTTTGCTTGTTTTGTTTTGTGTTCTTGCATTAGTTTAAGTCGCATTCAAGAAAATTCAAAAACACAACATCAAACTCCAAACCGAGTGCATCTAGCCTCCTACGTGTATCACTAGGGTTTAGGTTCACTTTTGCATTGCATTCACGTTTTCCTTTTGTTTAATTCATATTTCCATTAATTTTAAGTTAAATTAAAAAGAAAAAGAAAAGAAAAGAAAAAAGAAAGAAAAGAGAATAGGAAAATACCCAAGATATTTCGAATTGGACAGCTAGCACAAGTTGTCTAGGAAGTTTCCTTTTTCTTGTAGTCGAATTTCCTTTCCTTAGAATTTTTCCTTTTGGAATTTTTTCAAACCCCATATAAAAAGAAAACCCTCCTAATAATTTAGGAGCACCCTAATTTGTCTTCTTTCTTTGTAGCACACCATGGGAGAAGAGAATAGAGACGCAGCCGAAGCCATGATGGCTATGTTCACCACACTCCAAACACAACTCGCATCCATAGGCTAGAGGTTGGAGCTGGAGAGACCAGTAAGATTCCAGGCCATAAGGCACGTGAGAGCTGAGCCAAGATCGTCCTGAGGGTCCTGAGTACCTTAGGACACGGCACCTAACAGGAGGAACCCCAGCCAGATGGAGATGAGGACACGCAACCTCATAACTATCACCATAGGCCGAGAGGACTCACGGCAACCAGAGGCAGAAGATGATGGCTTTGAGCCATATGGTCTCCACCAGAGACCAAGAATGCCTCCTAGACGACATGAGGATGGAGATGAACACACCCATAACCGGGTAATTCATCCTGATGTTAAACTAACTCCTCCAACTTTTGCAGGAAAAGTAGACCCCGAGGCTTACCTAGATTGGGAGAAGCGAATGGATCATATCTTTGATCACTACAACCAACCAGGACCTAGGAGAGTCTCAATGGCAGTAGCACAACTCACGGAAAATGCCCTCATCTGGTGGGATCGTGAGGTATCTGACAGAAGGAGGAAGAGAATGAGGCCCGTAGACTCATGGGTCGACATGAAAGACCTCATGCGACAAAGGTATGTTCCACCTTACTTTCATAGGATTTTGCAACGACGTTTTCGTACTCTTAACCAGGGTACCAGATCAGTAGAGGAGTATTATGAAGAGTTCGAGAAGTTAAGGAACAGATTGGAGCTCAATGATGATGAAGAAGCATTGATGGCACAATTCTTGGATGGGACTCCAAGAAAGGATCAGCTGCAAGGTGGAAAGGCAAATCTACAACGACTTCAAGGACTTGTTCCACCTATCTGTGCAAGCTGAACAGCACATCAAACGTAAGAGCCAAGACATCCGCAGCAAGCCTAAGACACCTTGGGCACCAAGCAACATGCCTAAGACAGTGGACAAAGGCAAAAGCGGAGATCGAGTCAAGGTTCAAGAGCAAGCCTCCTGAACCCACCCGTGACCAGAGAGAGCCTGGTAAGTCTTCTAACCCTCAAAGATCACGTGACATAACTTGTTTCAAGTGGGGACGTGGACACATCTCAAGGAGTGCCCAAACAACCGAGTCATGCTGATTACGGAGGCAGGAGAATATGAGTCCCAAGATGAAGAGGACTATGAACCAGAAGGAGAATATGGTGACATTGAGTACCCTGATGTGGGGAAGTGCTGGTCACTAGGCGTATCCTCAGTGCAATGGTGGATCCTTCAGAGACCATCCAAAGGAGAACATCTTCCACAGCCGTTGCACCATCAAGGGAAAGGTATGTAACCTCATCATAGATGGTGGTTCTTGCACTAACGTTGCTAGTGCATATATGGTTGATAAGCTAGGTCTAGAGAGGACACGGCATCCTCGACCATATAGACTGAGATGGCTTGATGACAAAGTGGAGCTCAAGATTCATGAGCAAGTCACTGTGCCATTCAGTGTGGGCAAGTACCAAGACCAGGTGCGACGTGGTGCCCATGCAAGCTGGCCATCTTCTACTAGGAAGACCATGGCAGTTTGACAAAGAGACCAGGCATGATGGCAGAACCAATCTCTACACCTTCGTGCATGACAAGAGAAAGGTCAGCCTAGCTCCTCTTACACCTGCCCAAGTACATGAGCTACAACTCCAAATGAGTAAGGAAAAGAAACTTGTCAAGTCTAACTTTCTTATTCAACCTAGTCATGTCCGGAGAGCTTTAGCCTCAAGGACTTAATGTTACTAATGGTTTTCAAGGAAGTGTTGAGTATAGAACAGGGACAGGTAGAGCTACCTCATGAAGTAGCAACACTCCTCAACAAATTCCAGGATGTATTTCCAGAGGAGATACCAGCAGGCTTGCCTCCTTTACGTGGCATAGAACACCAGATTGATCTAGTGCCCGGAGCAGCCCTGCCCAACCGGCCAGCCTACGGATGAGTCCAGAGGAGTCAAGGAGCTTGAGAAGCAAGTCAAGGAGCTCCTGGAGAAAGGATATGTTAGAGAGCCTCAGTCCATGTGCTGTACCAGTGCTACTAGTGCCCAAGAAGGATGGGACTTGGCGCATGTGTGTGGACTGCCGAGCAATCAACAACATCACAGTCAAGTATAGGCATCCAATACCACGACTGGATGACATGCTAGATGAGCTGAGTGGAGCCACGGTCTTCCAAGATAGATCTCAAAAGTGGATACCACCAGGTAAGATGAAGGAAGGTGATGAGTGGAAGACTGCTTTCAAGACAAAGCAAGGGCTCTACGAGTGGACAGTCATGCCATTTGGCTTGAGTAATGCCCCAAGCACCTTCATGCGCCTTATGAACCAAGTTCTTAGGGCGTACATCAGTAAGTTTGTAGTGGTTTACTTTGATGACATACTAGTTTATAGTAAGTGCCTACGGGAATACCTCACACATCTTGAGATGGTACTTAAAACCCTTCGACAAGAAGAGCTTTATGCCAATCTCAAGAAGTGCACCTTTTGTACTGATAAGCTTGTCTTTTAGGTTTTGTTGTGAGTTCACAGGGCCTACAGGTTGATGAAGAGAAGATTCGAGCCATACAAGAATGGCCAACACCAGGAAACATCAGCCAAGTGAGGAGCTTCCACGGACTGGCCAGCTTCTATAGGAGATTCGTGCCCAACTTCAGCAGTATTGCCTCACCACTGACGGCAGTAGTGAAGAAGAACGTGGATTCAGCTGGGGAGAAGCCCAGGAGAACGCATTCCAGGCCTTGAAGGACAGCCTTACACATGCACCAGTGCTAGTCCTGCCCGACTTCAACAAGACATTTGAAGTGGAGTGTGATGCCTCTGGAATAGGCATAGGAGCAGTGCTAACTCAAGGAGGGAGACCAGTGGCATACTTCAGTGAGAAGCTAGGTGGTGCCTCACTGAACTACCCCACTTATGACAAGGAGCTCTATGCCCTTGTCCGAGCACTGGAAACTTGGCAGCATTACTTGCTGTCCAAGGAGTTTGTGATCCACACTGATCACGAGACTCTCAAACACCTCAGAGGGCAAACCAATCTCAAGAGGAGACATGCCAGGTGGATGGAGTTCATAGAAACCTTCCCGGACATCATCAAGTACAAGAAGGGCAAAGACAAATGTGGTAGCCGATGCACTATCAAGGAGGTTTGCCTTGATATCAACCATGGAGGCAAAGGTCCTAGGATTCGAGCACATCAAGGATCTATACAAGGATGATCCTGACCTTGCTGAGAGCTACAAGGAGTGTAGCACAGGAGTCATGGCAAATTCTACATCCATGAGGGATTCTTGTTCCGAGAAAGAAGGCTGTGCATACCACAGGATCACTAAGGGAGCTTATCATCCGAGAAGCTCATGGAGGAGGACTCATGGGCCACTTTGGTGTCGACAAGACTCTAGCAGTGGTCAAGGAGCACTTCTACTGGCCACACATCAAGAGGACAGTAGAAGCACATTGTGCAAGATGCATCACTTGCAAGAAGGCAAAGTCCCGAGTGCAACCTCACGGGTTGTATCTCCCACTGCCCATACCAACACATCCATGGGTGGACATCTCGATGGATTTTGTTCTAGGTCTGCCCAAGATCAACCACAAAGATGCAATCTTTGTAGTGGTGGACAGATTCTCCAAGATGGCACATTTCATCCCATGTGCCAATGTCAATGATGCCACACAAACAGCTGAGCTGTTCTTCAGGGAGATAATGCGGCTTCATGGAGTGCCAAGGACCATCGTATCAGATAGGGACACCAAGTTCCTCAGCCATTTCTGGAGGACCCTTTGGAGAAGCTAGGCACGAAGCTACTCTTCTCAACCACTTGCCATCCTCAAACCGATGGCCAAACTGAAGTTGTCAACAGGACACTATCAACCTTCTCAGAACTACACTAGGGAAGAACCTAAAGACTTGGGTGGAGTGCCTGCCATTCATTGAGTTCGCCACAACCGAGCCTGCACTCAGCAACCAAGAAGACACCATTTGAAGTGGTATACGGCTTCAACCCTCTCACCCCATTGGAGCAAACACCACTGCCACCAGCTGAGATGACCAACCTCAGGAGCATCCAAAGCAGAGTTCATAAGGAGTTACACCAGAAGGTAGCAGAAAACTTGGAGAAGAGGACCGGACAGTACGTGACTCATGCCAACAAGGAAGAAAGGAGGTGATCTTTCAACCAGGCGATTGGGTGTGGCTACACCTCGGCAGGAGAGGTTCCCAAACCTAAGGAGTTCCAAGTTAGCACCAAGAGGAGATGGATCCTTCAGAGTGCTCGAGAGGATCAACAACAACGCCTACCGGATCGAGCTTCCAGGTGAGTTTAATGTGTCCAATACGCTCAATGTTACTGACTTGGCCCCTTTCCATGCAGATGATCCAGTTTTGAGGACAAAACCTACTGAAGAGGGAGGGAATGATGAGGACATCAGGTCGTACATCCAGCCAGGAGATCAGACTGGCCGACCAGGAAGCTTGCCCGAGACAGCAGGACCATCTGGCGCGCCTGCCGGACCGGACAGTACCGCCGGACCCTCGACCTATAGGAGCAGACCGGTCAACATCGCCGGCGGAGAGGCCCAAGCTTCCGGCACACTTGGTGGGGACGTGAATGACACCGCCGGTCCCCTGATGACACCGCCGACTCCGGGATCAACTTGGCCGGTCCTGAAGTCATTCCGGCCAGTACCGCGCACAACCCAGCCGGTACAGGCCATCCAGCCGAGTACACACACACTTCCACTTCTACACAAGAGGACTCGGACCAAATGAGCTACCAGCTCCAGGACATGCACTTAGAGGAAGTATCTACACCAGTGGTACCTCCAGGAGCAATGACAAGAAGAAGATCAAGAGCACTCTTCCACAAATTCAGCTTATGGGTCGACAAGCTTCTAGAAGAAGAGCAGCTAAGGACAATGGGCCAGAAGAGCAAATTAGAGTCCAAAGGCTTCTCAACAACACAAGGAACATCAGAGACGTGGGCTTTAGTGGCAAGAGAGGTCAAGGCCCAAAGATACTTAACCCTACTCCAAGTCGAAGACTAGGAGCAAGGCGCATGCATGCCACAAGGACGGCCACTTTCCATTTCTTGGCCATGAGGTAAGATAAGGTAAGTTTACATTCGAATATATTTGCCTCTTTCTGTTTTGCAGGGTAGGATCTAGTTGTTTACATTTTTGAGTCAAAGACATTTTAGGAATAGGTCCCTTTTTCGATTATGCACTTTTGTATCTTTTCCTTTTGTGCACTTTTGTAAACTTTCCATTTTTCTTTATTTGTGTCGACCCTAGAAGGTCAAGCTGTCGAGCATATTAATAAGGCTCCTTCCAGCATGTAGTTCGACAACCTTTTTGATTATTAATAAAAGTAGAACTTTTTCCCTACGAGCTTTCTCTCAAGAGAGACTTGTGCGCTTAGAACCTAGTTGAGACCAGCCCTCCTAGCTCTAAGTTTGTGATTTATCACGAGGTTCATCACCCCTCGTGTGGTTCACTTCACCCTTCCATCGTTTACCAACCAGAAAACCCCTATCCAGAAGCCTAAGGTTGAGTTTCTCACCTAATCTTCTACAAACAGCCCACACGCATACATCCTTGAATCAAGGCTTGTATCAGTTGACAACTTCTGTTTGGCCATCGGTTTGAGGATGGCAAGTGGTTGAGAAGAGTAGCTTCGTGCCTAGCTTTCTCCAAAGGTTCCTCCAGAAATGGCTGAGGAACTTTGTGTCCCTATCTGATACGATGGTCCTTGGCACTCCATGAAGCCGTACTATCTCCCTGAAGAACAGCTCAGCTGTTTGAGTGGCATCATTGACATTGGCACATGGAATGAAGTATGCCATCTTGGAGAATCTGTCCACCACTACAAAGATTGCGTCTTTGTGGTTGATCTTGGGCAGACCTAGAACAAAATCCATCGAGATGTCCACCCATGGATGTGTTGGTATGGGCAGTGGGAGATACAACCCATGAGGTTGCACTCGGGACTTTTCTTCTTGCAAGTGATGCATCTTGCACAATGTCTGTCCTCACGCTTTTGATGTGTGGCCAGTAGAAGTGCTCCTTGACCACTGCTAAGTCAATATTTCACCAAAGTATGAGTCCTCCTCCATGAGCTTCTGGATGATAAGCTCCCCTGTGTGATCCTGTGGTATGCAAAGTGTGCGCTTCTTTTCGAACAAAATCCGGCCCTCATGGATGTAGAATTTGCCATGACTTTTGTGCTCACACTCCTTGTAGCTCTCAGCAAGGTCAGGATCATCCTTGTATAGATCCTTGATGCTCGAATCCTAGGACCTTTGCCTCCATGGTTGATATCAAAACCAAACCTCCTTGATAGTGCATCGGCTACCCATTGTCTTTGCCCTTCTTGTACTTGATGATGTAGGAAGGTTCTATGAACTCCATCCACCTGGCATGTCTCCTCTTGAGATTGGTTTGCCTCTGAGGTGTTTGAGTCTCGTGATCAGTGTGGATCACAAACTCCTTGGACAGCAAGTAATGCTGCCAAGTCCCAATGCTCGGACAAGGCATAGCTCCTTGTCATAAGTGGGGTAGTTCAGTGAGGCACCACCTAGCTTCTCACTGAAGTATGCCACTGGTCTCCTTCCTTGGGTTAGCACTGCTCCTATGCCTATTCCAGAGGTATCACACTCCACTTCAAACGTCTTGTTGAAGTCGGGAAGGACTAACACTGGTGCGTGTGTAAGGCTGTCCTTCAAGGCCTTGAATGCCTTCTCCTGAGCTTCTCCCGAGCTGAATCCCACGTTCTTCTTCACTACTGCCGTCAGTGGTGAGGCAATACTGCTGAAGTTGGGCACGAATCTCCTATAGAAGCTGGCCAGTCCGTGGAAGCTCCTCACTTGGCTGATGTTTCCTGGTGTTGGCCATTCTTGTATGGCTCGAATCTTCTCTTCATCAACCTGTAGGCCCTGTGAACTCACAACAAAACCTAAAAAGACAAGCTTATCAGTACAAAGGTGCACTTCTTGAGATTGGCATAAAGCTCTTCTTGTCAAGGGTTTTAAGTACCATCTCAAGATGTGTGAGGTGTTCCCGTAGGCACTTACTATAAACCAAAATGTCATCAAAGTAAACAACTACAAACTTACTGATGTACGCCCTAAGAACTTGGTTCATAAGGCATGAAGGTGCTTGGGGCATTAGTCAAGCCGAATGGCATGACTGTCCACTCGTAGAGCCCTTGCTTTGTCTTGAAAGCAGTCTTCCACTCATCACCTTCCTTCATCCTGACCTGGTGGTATCCACTCTTGGGGTCTATCTTGGAGAAGACCGTGGCTCCACTCAGCTCATCTAGCATGTCATCCAGCTGTGGTATTGGATGCCGGTACTTGACAGTGATGTTGTTGATTGCTCGGCAGTCCACACACATTCGCCAAGTCCCATCTTTCTTGGGTACTAGTAGCACTGGTACGGCACATGGACTGAGGCTCTCTCGAACATATCCTTCTCCAGGAGCTCCTTGACTTGCTTCTCAAGCTCCTTGGACTCCTCTGGACTCATCCGGTAGGCTGGCCGGTTGGGCAGGGCTGCTCCGGGCACTAGGTCGATCTGGTGCTCTATGCCATGTAAAGGAGGCAAGCCTGCTGGTATCTCCTCTGGAAATACATCCTGGAATTTGTTGAGGAGTGTTGCTACTTCATGAGGTAGCTCTACCTGTCCCTGTTCTATACTCAACACTTCCTTGAAAACCATTAGTAACATTAAGTCCTTGAGGCTAAAGCTCTCCGGACATGACTAGGTTGAATAAGAAAGTTAGACTTGACAAGTTTCTTTTCCTTACTCATTTGGAGTTGTAGCTCATGTACTTGGGCAGGTGTAAGAGGAGCTAGGCTGACCTTTCTCTTGTCATGCACGAAGGTGTAGAGATTGGTTCTGCCATCATGCCTGGTCTCTTTGTCAAACTGCCATGGTCTTCCTAGTAGAAGATGGCCAGCTTGCATGGGCACCACGTCGCACCTGGTCTTGGTACTTGCCCACACTGAATGGCACAGTGACTTGCTCATGAATCTTGAGCTCCACTTTGTCATCAAGCCATCTCAGTCTATATGGTCGAGGATGCCGTGTCCTCTCTAGACCTAGCTTATCAACCATATATGCACTAGCAACGTTAGTGCAAGAACCACCATCTATGATGAGGTTACATACCTTTCCCTTGATGGTGCAACGGCTGTGGAAGATGTTCTCCTTTGGATGGTCTCTGAAGGATCCACCATTGCACTGAGGATACGCCTAGTGACCAGCACTTCCCCACATCAGGGTACTCAATGTCACCATATTCTCCTTCTGGTTCATAGTCCTCTTCATCTTGGGACTCATATTCTCCTGCCTCCGTAATCAGCATGACTCGGTTGTTTGGGCACTCCTTGAGATGTGTCCACGTCCCCCACTTGAAACAAGTTATGTCACGTGATCTTTGAGGGTTAGAAGACTTACCAGGCTCTCTCTGGTCATGGGTGGGTTCAGGAGGCTTGCTCTTGAACCTTGACTCGATCTCTATGCTTTTGCCTTTGTCTACAGGCTTGGGCATGTTGCTTGGTGCCCAAGGTGTCTTAGGCTTGCTGGGGATGTCTTGGCTCTTACGCTTGATGTGCTGCTCAGCTTGCACAGATAGGTGGAACAAGTCTTTGAAGTCATTGTAGATTTGCCTTTCCACCTTGCGGCTGATTCTTTCTTGGAGTCCATCCAAGAATTGTGCCATCAATGCTTCTTCATCATCATTGAGCTCCAGCCTGTTCCCTAGCTTCTCGATCTCTTCATAGTACTCTCTACTGATCTAGTACCCTGCTTAAGAGTACGAAACGTCGTTGCAAATCCCTATGAAAGTAAGGTGGAACATACCTTTGTCGCATGAGGTCTTTCATGTCCACCCATGAGTCTACGGGTCTCATTCTCTTCCTCCTTCTGTCAGATACCTCACGATCCCACCAGATGAGGGCATTGTCCGTGAGTTGTGCTACTGCCATTGAGACTCTCCTAGGTCCTGGTTGGTTGTAGTGATCAAAGATATGATCCATTCGCTTCTCCCAATCTAGGTAAGCCTCGGGGTCTACTTTTCCTGCAAAACTGGAGGAGTTAGTTTAACATCAGGATGAATTACCCGGTTGTAGGTGTGTTCATCTCCATCCTCATGACGTCTAGGAGGCATTCTTGGTCTCTGGTGAAGACCATATGGCTCAAAGCCATCATCTTCTGCCTCTGGTTGCCGTGGAGGTCCTCTCGGCCTATGGTGATAGTTATGAGGTTTTGTGTCCTCATCTCCATCTGGTTGGGTTCCTCCTGTTCGTGCCGTGTCCTAAGGTACTCAGGACCCTCAGGACGGTCTTGCTCAGCTCTCACGTGCCTTATGGCCTGAAATCTTACTGGTCTTTCCACGCGCTCCAACCTCTCGCCTATGGATGCGAGTTGTGTTTGGAGTGTGGTGAACATGGCCATCATGGCTTCAGCTGCGT